>JAXCLQ010000003.1:8811379-8824499 GCA_035584115.1 Cedrela odorata
TGGTGAATACGAGATGTCGTTTTGGAAATAAACGATCCTTGCCATCATCAATGACGTCAAACGTTCTCCGAATTGACGTTTATTAACTTCAAGTTCCAAGTATTCGTCATTTGACCCTTTAGCATGAAGCATACATTCATAACAACTTATGTCAAGAGACGACCGTCAACGTTTAAGATTCCGTTCATACTTCAACGTTTAAGATTCCGTTCATACTTGTTTCAAGAAAAATAAGATATGAAGTTGTTGAACGTAGACTTAATTTTAGAAATTATTCATTTTCATCCCATATTTGGTACTGGGAATAACAGAATATAATTAGTTACCCTTTCTATTCTCATTAACTTTAATTATAATTATTTTTAGAGAAAATTAAGGACAATTAACATAGCGCATCGTAACAAGTGTGTGCGGACAATATAATATAAAATCTCTCCCCTAGTTTATTATGGAAAATAACAGTATTCAGGCAAGGATATCGATAATAACAGTAGCTGTCGTGGCAGCTACACAATCAGCAACGATGGACGGCTATACCATTGCCACGTGGCTAAAATTTCATTGCTGTCAAACGGTACCAATAACGTCTGAAGGTCAGCCAAACGGAGCCAAGTCGCATATAAATATCTGACCAATCGCGGACTTCACTCCTCATCGTCTCAAATTTTCACAAAAAATAGAAACAAAATAGCTTGAGCCGTAGAGCTTTTTCTTTTTTCTCGATCATCGTTCAATGGCGGAGAAGAGCTTCAAATACGTGATCCTTGGTGGTGGTGTCGCTGCTGTGAGTTTTCGATCGATTCTCTTTTCCTTATCCGCGATTTTAACATTTTTTTAAACAGTTCTTTGATTAATTTTCCTTGTATGTATTATCTCTGAATTTTTAGAATTTTTTGTTCTAATTTTTTATTTTGTGCAGATCTATTAATGTAATTAATATTTGTTTTATTAATTTAATAGGCATCATTTGCTACCGATTTTTAGCGTTGTTTATTAAACGATTGGTAACAGTTTCGTTTTGAATGTTGCTACGGTTTCACTGCTTAAAATCTGGGGAAGAAGAAAAACGGAGAAGCCTTGGAACTTTTTTGTTCATGTAGTAATTTTACTTTCTAGCTTGTTTAAGCGTTTCAAACTAAGTTGGCTCAGTTAATTTTTTTCGAAGAATTACACCGCGGAATATTATTATTCGAGGCTTTGTTTGTATTTTGGTTAGTGATACACTTTCCAAGTTTATTTTCCCTTTTTTTTTCCTTTTTTATTTTCAGAAAGTTTGGGAATTTTGTTTTATCTATCGTCTCACCTGATATAATGCATTATTTTCTGATAACCGTTTTCATTAGGGTAAAATAGAAATGATGCTGTGTGTTGTGTGAAATTCCGTTTTTAATATTGAAAATGGTACAATGGGTAATGATCAATGTATACAAGCATATTCTTTGTAATTTATGAATGTAGTTGATTATATGTTGGAATATTAAATGTCCAAAGTGGGGCACCTTTCGATTTTATGTGTGAAAGATATGCTTCAATTTTATGTGTTAAAGATATGCTATATATATATATATATATATTTTTTTTTTTTTTCTTTACCTGAACTTTTGATGTCTGTAATTGTAGGGATATGCAGCCAGGGAGTTTGCCAAGCAGGGTGTTAAGCCAGGCGAGCTGGCAATTATCTCTAAAGAAGCAGTACGCTTTCTACTCCCATCAACTTCATAACTTTTCAGTTATCTTGTCTTTGCAATTCTTGGGTCCTCACCCAAAAATGATATAATTCAACTTCTTCTATAAGATTGCCTTCTGTTTTCACTTTTTAGTTTTCTCACTAGAGAAGGAGTTTCTGTACTTTGGAGTTATTACAATGCAATGGTTTTTGGTTTCCACAAAGTTTTGGTTTGATCATATTAAACTTGATAAAGATTATGGATTTGGCTTATTGAAATCGGATATATTGATATTCTAAAACCTTTCATAATTGAATTTTGGGATTGGTGATTTGAATTAGATTTGATTAATATTTTATAATAGCAATTATTTAGTCCTTCTAGTCTTGATCTGGGTCTTAAATGCACAATTATTTTCCTTGTAATTATATTAGGTTTATGCTTGATATTGATGCATTGCAATTCTATAGTTTAGAACTGCTTCTTGCTTATGATTTTTTTGCCACAAAGCTTCCAAGTTAAACTCAATAACCAATCTAATGTAACTCTGGTCAGATTTTTAATGATAAAACTCTATCATTATTCTTTAAACTGTTTTTCCTTTAATTTCTAATTCTTATACACTGATTCATGCTTTCTTGCACTTAGGTGGCTCCATACGAGCGTCCCGCGCTTAGCAAGGCATATCTTTTCCCTGAAGGTAGGCACTTTACTTTTGAATAATTTTAGTATTGAATTTAAGGTAGATCAACACGAAATTATGTTGCTGCACCTTGGGCTTTGACTTGCACAATACTCCATTTAAGACTCAACTTGGCTTATATGCCATATTTCATAGTACTTGACTTAAAACTTTTTTTTTCCTTTTCAGGAACTGCTAGACTTCCTGGTTTCCATGTCTGTGTTGGAAGTGGAGGAGAGAGATTGCTTCCCGAGTGGTACAAAGAGAAAGGTGATGCGTGCTCTTTTCTTTACCTATCCCCCGCCCTGTCTTATATTATACATGAGGGACTTCTGATCTGATATTAGTTTCATTTTATCTTTTAACTCCTTATCCAGCCGTCCTTAACTCAAACCAAAACTCCGAGTTGCAAGTAGAAGTAGATCGCTAAACTCTTGTACAGTTACTAAATGCCTTATTGGTTAAAATAACTAGTAGCCTTTAGCTCATTTAACATTTGGCTGAAGAAAGTTTTGAAGGATTTTGTACATAATTTCCAATTGGACAGTTACTTATATAACATGCTTCTCATGGTTTAATGCTTGCAGGAATTGAATTGATCCTTAACACAGAAATTGTCAAAGCCGATCTTGCTTCCAAGACTCTTGTTAGTGCAACTGGGGGAATCTTTAAGTACCAGATTTTATTAATCGCTACTGGTTCCACGGTAAGCACAACCGATTGATCTTCCAATATGCTAGTTTCAACAATTATTGCTCTTTACATTTCTTCCTAGCTGGTTGGCCGGTAGTAGGGATTTGTTTCACCGCTTTAGGTATTAGCACTATGGCTTTCAACCTAAACGGTTTCAATTTCAACCAATCCGTAGTTGATAGTCAAGGTCGTGTAATTAATACCTGGGCTGATATTATTAACTGTGCTAACCTTGGTATGGAAGTTATGCATGAACGTGATGCTCATAACTTCCCTCTAGACCTAGCTGCTGTTGAAGCCCGATCTACAAATGGATAATTCTGTCTTAGTGGAGATGAGTTTTTGAAAATAACAGAGCAATACCGAATCTCTTGCAAGAAAGTCGGTATTGCTCTGTTATTTTGCATGTTTTTCTTTACTAGTTTTTTATTTCTATCCTTTTTTTACGAAAAGTATTTTTATGCTTTTGCTTTGATTTTGTTTGATATTTTTGTATCTTTAACATCTATGATTTAACACATTGCCCATTGTCTTTTAGTAACATTGAAATGCCAACTGCCATTTTCACAGGTTTTAAGGTTGACAGATTTTGGTGTTCACGGAGCTGATGCCAAAAACATCTTCTACTTGAGAGAAATTGATGATGCTGATAAGCTTGTTGAAGCAATTAAAGCAAAGAAGAGTGGAAAGGCTGTGGTTGTTGGAGGAGGATACATTGGACTTGAGCTCAGTGCAGCTTTGAAGATAAACAATTTTGATGTTAGCATGGTTTATCCTGAACCATGGTGCAGTAAGTGAAGACTTAAAGTTTAAGAGTTTGCTTTCTCTATAGAAATATAATATGCAAATTGCTTGATATGTTGAATTGGTTCTGGGTTTCCTAATACAAACCTTGTTAAGTGCAGTGCCTCGTCTCTTCACTGCTGGCATCGCTGCTTTCTATGAAGGTTATTATGCTAATAAAGGAGTCAAAATTATTAAGGGAACAGTTGCTGTTGGGTTTACCGCTGACTCCGAGGGAGAGGTAAGCGTCCAACCTCTCATAGATGTTCTTTTTTTAATTCTGTTTTCACAAGGTTGAATTAATTTTGTATGGTCTTCTTATCTCATCACTCAGGTAAAAGAAGTGAAACTAAAGGATGGCAGGGTGCTGGAAGCTGACATTGTTGTTGTAGGTGTTGGAGGCAGACCTCTTACAACATTATTTAAAGGGCAGATTGAAGAGGAGAAAGGTGGAATTAAGGTTAGTCTGACTTTCAGACCTCTTACTTCATACCTCATGGCACACATTTTAGATTCTATGCTTCTGACTTAACGAACGTAATGACATTTTAATTGCAGACCGATGGGTTCTTCAAGACAAGTGTTGCTGATGTGTATGCTATAGGCGATGTAGCTACTTTCCCTATGAAATTGTACAATGAGATTAGAAGAGTCGAGCATGTTGACCATGCCCGCAAATCAGCTGAGCAAGCCGTGAAGGTATGCAGCGTCACAACATTCTTTATGATTTTTTAAGAAGTAACATTATTCCTACTTACTGTTAACCTTTTCAAGACCAGAATCCACTGGATTTTTAAGAGTGCTGACCTTTCTGCCATATGCATGTTCTTAATTTTTCCTTGCAGTCCTTTAATTAGGCTTTTCCTGATTCTGGAATAAAATGTTATGGGAGTGATGCATTATTCTTTTTCAGGCCATCAAGGCAAGTGAGGAAGACAAAAAGGTTGATGAATATGACTATCTCCCATTCTTCTATTCTCGTTCCTTTGATCTGTCGTGGCAGTTCTATGGTGACAACGTTGGTGACACGGTACTATTTGGGGACAACGATCCTGCATTAGCAACCCATAAGTTTGGGTCATACTGGATCAAAGATGGGAAGGTGGTTGGTGTTTTCCTTGAGAGCGGGAGTCCGGAAGAAAACAAGGCCATCGCCAAAGTTGCTAGGGTCCAACCTCCTGTTGATAATTTGGATGTTCTGACAAAGGAGGGTCTTTCCTTTGCCAGCAAGATCTGAGAGTTGGGTTTGGGTCCTTTACAGGGTTAATAATTATTTGAGTGGCTGTGTTGAAAAATATACTTTGTGGCTTGAGGTTCAGATAAGATTTCATGGAACCTCTATTTGCTTTTTTAAATTTGGTTGTTTTGTCCGTTTACGTTGGATTTGAGTACATAAATCCTGAAATTTGGTTTTCAGAGATCTTGTTTTACTTTATGATGATTTCTCCTATTCTTGTCTGTAAGTTTGGTTGGACCGAAATTTGTTTGGTTTGGGCGAGGAAATCTTCAGCTGTTTGATTGGCCCTTAGCTAACCTTGATCAATTTTTTTATGTGATAAGAACACGGTTTGTTTCTGCAATCGGCTCTCGTGCCATCATTATATATCCTGTGTACAATAGTGTGCAATAGATAGAACAATTACTGAAACTTAGTTTGCGATTGGTAAGAACTCAACCCTATTGAGTCCGGATTATGTAACTCGTATGCAATTACTGAAACTTAGTTTGGGATTTGTCAGATTTCAACCCTACTAAGTCCGTATTATTTAACTCGTATGCAATCGTGGCTTGATCTCGATACTTCTTAAGAATAGTTTCGACTAATATGCAAAGACCATAACATTGTCCGATTTATTTATAAATCCATGCATGGAACAAGACCACAAGTTCAAACATTAATTCAGCGGCAAAATATCTAGCTGTCCGTCGGAAACTGTAATTCCTCACTGATGAGTACGTTATTGCGAGACATTTGTAAGAGATAGGAATTACGGAGAAAAAAGGGTTAATTTGAGAAACCACTTCAAATAGAAACAAGTGTATGTCTTTACTTCTTGCTGTCTATTTAAACAGAATTAAATAACTGCAGAAAGAAAAATTTCCTTCTTTCTAAAGGACAACTACACCAGAAAAATTTCCTTCTTTCTAAAGAACAACTACACCATACAAGTCAAATACAAGGCTTGATGCTATAGAAGCGAACGCTTATTCAAACAATGTTTTAGGCTACCGACAGTTTTCATTCCAGCTAGATTTCTAGCTCGAAGCCAACACAATTTCGCTTAAATGAAATCCCAGATTTCACAAATCAGTCGGGCCACACAAAGGTTCTAAAAGTAGAAAAAAAAAACCTATTGCCCAGATTTAAAGTCAATAAAACCTCTGTTTCTTCTAATAATTAGCACCTGTTTGGTGCATTGGACATTCTTTTTGGTGGTTATGCCACAATCATATAATATGGTATATGAACTTGTTTGGCTTTGGAAATAGTCTGAAAGTTGTGTATTTTTCAATTCAAGTTGAGTATGCAATGCATCAATAATTCTGAATAAAAACATGAATGCACTCATTTGAATGACAATAAATGAAAATCTCGTCCCCAGAATTATAAATTCAGAACGGAGTTCACATTCTCCAACATAGCCACACTTTAACTAATAAAAAGTTTCATCTAACAATTATATAAACTAAGAACTGCATTACTCCAATAAACAAAATTTTTATGTCCAACTAAAAGCTCCAAATTAAAATTTAAGAAACTCTAGTCAAAGAGACTGAAGCCCATATCCTGCAAAAAGGAAATGAAAGCCAATTAACTAAAGAGAACAAATTGTCACATAAAATTAAATAGACTGGATGCAGATTATCATGTTCACATGAATGATTAAACTTAACATGAAACAAAGCTATGCCAATCTCTTAATATTTTTAAGGAACAAGTTTAAAACAGCCAGAAGGTTTTCATTCTGCAACATCTTTAAAACAATTGCACATGAAAAAAACATTGGAAATGCAAGATGTCACAACCGATCAGTCAGTCATGCAATGTGCAAACTCATATAACTCAGTGTAAGCATATAAACATTTGGGTGAGATAGACATGAGTGGCATGTAATTAAAACAAATATTTTGCTAAAAAATAGATGGCATCACGGGTTCCTGAAACAAATATTTCGCTAAAACGAATAACTCACATCGTCGGATTCCTCTTTCTCCTCCACTTTCTCCTCTTTCTTTGACTCAGCAGCAGCTGGAGCAGCCCCACCAGCAGCAGGAACTGCTGCAACTGCAACACCACCACCACCAGAAGGCACTGAGGCCAATTTCTCCCTCCCAGATGCAATAAGCTCAGTTATATCTTTGCCCTTAACTTCAGATAGAAGAAATTCAATCCTCTCATCATCGCAATCAGCTCCAACTGCACAACAGATGTATATTTCAATTATTCAGTAATAACAATTTATATGGAGAATAAAATATAAAGCAACGTATCAATATGACATTCACAATATTCTACAATACTCAGAACACATGCTCACTTTATAATAATAAAACAAATCTGAAATCAATTTCAAGATAGCATAGCTATTCAGTACACTATAAAGAATATATGAAATTCGAATCATTAGCATCTTGTCGGTAGTAGAATCAATGATGACAAAACAAGGAATCCTGATTTCTCTAAACTAATTTATCAGCAACAATTACAGAATGTTGGTCACAATTTTCCATATGGGGAACTTATAAATAAACTGGAAACACAAAAAAAAAAACTACTTTAGATTGAGAACAAATGTTTCTCTCCAAGTTTACAGAGTGAAAACTATATAGCAAAACAAAAGAACAGAACCCCAGATCAACAATTGATAATAACAACACAATACACATTTAATCTAATGAGAGAAAGTACCAGAGCCAAGGATTCCCTTAATATCATCGGCGGAAGGGGTGGTGTTTCCCCCCAAAACAGCCAACAAATATGCTGCAATAACCTTCATTTCTGCTTAGTCTACTACTTGCATACAATAGATTTACATGTTTCAATAGATTATTCGAACCACGAAAATTATGAATAATCTCAACAAAATAGAGAGAACGTAAAAAGATTGAGAAAGAGTACCCGGAGGCTCTAGATCCGAATCTGTAAGAGAAGAGTTAATACACTCAACACAAACGTGAGAAGGAGAAAGTGGAGGACATTACTTGTTTATATACATGCATAGAGCTAGGGTTTTAGTTGGTCTGCAAAATTTGCAAATACGAAGCGCAAAACGCACCCAGTTACCACCGTTTTGTCTTTTTCTTTAGATATTGACAAAATTTTAATAGCTAAACATTTTAACATAATTCAATTTTCTGTCTTTTGAATTAATAAATAAATAGAAAATGTGAAATTCCAATATATGTATGTATATTACATAATGGTAAGATAAAAACTTAGGAAATTATTAAAGTATATAGTATTATGTTATTTTATTGTTCTTATATTTTAGACGAGAGAAGATGACATTTATCCCCTTAATTAACGTTAAAATTTATTTTAGAAAAAAATATAAGTGTCTTTTAAGAATATTGTCGTTATAATATTTACGCTAAAATTTACTTTGAACGTCTTATCATTGTTACAATGTTAGTGTTAAAAATTATTTTTTAAAAAAATATAAGCATATTTTAAAGAATTGCTTTTTTACTATATTGCATTAAAATAAATTAATAGATTGTTTTATATTGATTAATTTAAGGTGTTGTATTAAATTTATGTTTTAATATTTTATATCTTTGACAAATAGTCCCTCTCCATTTTATCAATCTTAGCGGCACCTGCCACATCCCGAGTACAATCCATGCTCGACCTCAAGGGCTTTTCTTGTGAGCAGCAGAAGAAGCCATTGTGGCTGTTGGTGAATGAATGACTATGGAAAATATAGTAATGACGTAATGATTTGTAAGACTTAAATACCAAAATCATCAGGTGAAATTGAACAAAATAACTATAAAATTCGTCTCAATTTACAATAGAAAACAGCAAACAAGTAAGCTTAAAACTAGACCAAGTGGCTGCAAAACTCAGCAATCCAGCAACTTAAAACACAGCATGCAGCAACTAAAATATGAAACAGAAATCAGGCAGGAAGAGCTTATGTTGGAACAATACAGGAAAATAACATGAACAATTGTGAATACCAGCTAACTGTAGCAAGGAAATAACATGTACAGTAGCAGGAAAACAACAAGAGTAACAGCAAGAACAGCGACAAGTTAAAATTTTATATTGACTAATTCCGTGTCAAAATATTTACGTTTGAATAAGTGATAAATATGTAAATAGTATCAAATGACAATGTCATGTTAACAGTATTAATTAACAGTATCATGTAAACAGACCTGTGCTTGAAAGAAGCTTAGTACCCAGATACTGCCAACCCAGAGTTTGAGCAAGGAAGTGAACAGTGAATATGAACAGTGATAAACAGCATTGAGAACAGTACTTCTTGCCCCCTGGTGCCTTGTACTTGAGCGGCCGATTCATTTGGGTAGCTCACCAACTTCGTGCCCCACGTCCCGCTCAAGCAGTGAACAATTATTTTCTTGAATCTAATTTTTTTTAAAAATTTTTTTTTCTACCAAATCTTATAAAATTATATATTTTTTTATCTAATTATTACAACCTAAAGAGATTTATTGTAATTTATTTTCTTGCGTTCTTCTAAAGAAAAACTTATTGATGTTCTTTACTGAACAAATTTTTTTCATTGTAAGTTTTTTTTTATAAACACCGCAATTGTTCTTAATCTAAATCTAACTGAAAAATCTTCATAATTCTGATTGTTGTTGGTAGCTAGAGTTCTAGTCTTGTAAACGTGTCGTTCAAAAATTTCATAGAAGAAAGAAGATTTCGGAATTTTGAACAATAAACTGCTTGAAGTAACTCACTTGTCGAGTGAGTCAAATTTGAGTGACAAAGTACTTGTACTAAATTATCAATTGCTAGTTCTTCCTTATATAATGAAATATTTAGTGGCTCTTGTATCAATCAGAAGAGTTTTTATCTTATGAAAAGTTTTTCCATAAGGTTTTTATTTGTTAACAAATTCTTGTCTCTATTACTTTGATTGTTTTAGATTATATTTATTTTTGTAGTTTTGTGATATTGTTTTGTTTGAAATTCATTGATATAGGTTCAACAATTTTTAACGTATTTTAATTTATTAATTATTTGAGTTTTCTACTGTTAGAAATACCTTTCACCCCCGAATATTTGAGTCTAAATTTATGTTTTTTAAAGTTGAAAGAAAATGAAAAGAGACGAATTATCTAGTTTTTATTTTTTTTTCAAAAACTCATCACCCTTCTATTATAGAGAATAAATTTGGTTGTTATAGGAATTATAATTATCACATTAAAACTCCCATTTATTCTTTGTAAGTGTAAAATTTAAATTCAAAATATCAGTTTCATCCCTTGATTTAAAATAAAAATTATAACAATCATGTCACAACAACAAAAATTTGTAACTTCTCAATTTGGCCCAAAAAAATATTTGTATCATACATATATATATAATAATCATCCACATATTCCAAAATGCACAATATGTTTTCACCAACCATAGAATTTAATGCATATAAATTGATGTTTTTCAAGATATGAATTAGTCACTGAACAACTAATCGTGTTTTACAAGAATTTTGTAAAATTTAAAGTTTCTATGAACCAAAGTTCTTTTAGTGTAAAGCATAAAACAAGATGTTAACATTAAACTCTCGCATTATAATGATGTTATGTGGTTGACACTTTAATAGTATTGTGCTTTCTTGATATTCATGAGTGCTTTAAAGATGATTGCCTTACTCTCATAAGAATCAACCAAATTCCTTACTTATATAGGTGATTCTTTATCTAGTGTGTTCTATAATTTTAACACATCACATATCAAAAGGCTATGGAATAAATTAAGAGTATAAACTCACGTTTGTTCACTACAATAAGTATTATCTCATCATAGGAAAAACTTTTTAATATAGTTGATAGTATTACAAAACAACAAGTTACTTGTTCTTACCCCTATGAACCTACTTCATAGGATATCTTATCACATAGGTAGGGTTACCATTACCTCTATCTTCTGATATAGGCATAAGTTTTATGCCCCTTGACGTATTTTTTACTATCCTCCTATTTAGCGGTTTGGTTAGAGAATCGGTTAAATCGAAATCTGACTTCACAAAATCTAGACTAAATACCCAAAATTCAAATAATTGCTTGATAATGTTATGTCTTAAACAAATATGCCTATTTTTCCCGTTATACATCTTACTCTTTACTTTAGCTATTATTATAGCATGACAGTTGCAATGTATACCAATAGAAGTACGAGGGTGAGTATTAATAGGAAGATCTGCTAAGAGGTTTCTTAACCACTCGGTCTCAAAGCATGCCTTCTTTAAGGCAATAAGCTCGTACTTTATGGTAGATCGAGTTGTATAGGCTTGTTTTAATGATTTTCAAGACATAATACATCCACTAAGTATGAATACAAAACTACTAGTGGATTTTATTTTATTTGATTCTGCAATCCAATTAACACCATTATACTCCTTTAACACAAATAAAGATGCAATATACTTAATTCCATAATCAATGGTGTCTTTTAAATATTTTGCAAGTCTTTCTAAAGTAGTCCAACGTTCCATGTTAGGATTTTAAGTAAGGTTGGTAATGGACCGAGTACGAGCCGGGGATTGTCATCCCTATCCCCAGCCTGTCCTTGTTTAATAATTTATTTAATTTTGGTTATTTATTTTATCAAAAGATGTTGATTTGTTTTTTATATGTTCAATACGATAATAATAATATGATTTATTTTTCATATCTTTCCAACAAAAAAAAATATTTATTTTATATGCAGATTACTAATAATAATTGATATCCAAATTAAAAGTACATAATTTTTTTTTTCAAATTACACATCTCCAATAATCAACATTCAAATATATTGGGCCAAATTAATTTAAAATTATATTGTTAAAATTTGGGTTATTTGTTTTATCAAAATATATTAAATTAATTTTCATATGTTTACAACAATAATAATAAAAATTAAATAATCATATATTTCTAATAGTATCAAATAAAAAAATAATTTTGTTTACTTTAGAATTATATATATATATATATATATTTTTTTTTATGAGAAAAATATATTGGGTTAAATATTACTAGATGTGTTTTCTCTTTTCTAGCCCAAATATGACAATTTTTTTTTTGCTTAATTTCCTTGCATCTTAGACTAGTTCAAAAATGACAAATATTACATATTGGGCAAATTTCTTTAATTAATTTTTATTCTTTTGAACCAAATTAGGTAACGGGTTAGGAATAGCGTTGCGCCCAGTTCCTTAGCTCGTTAGGCATGCCAAAATTGGTCCTAATTTCTGGCCCGAATAGGATAGGCCCTTGAATCGTGAAAATTTTTGTCATCCATAATTTTGATTATATTTACTCAATTTGTCAACTGAATATATTATGTCAAGTCTATTACTCTTCATTAAGTACATTAGGCTACCAATAATTTGGACATACTAAATTTAATTGACACTATATTCTAGGTTTTTCTTCGTAATGACATTCAAATCATAAGAAGTAGAAAATGGCTTATGATCTTAAAAGTTAAACTCAAAAACTTTTCAACACAGAGTTCTTGTGATAAAATAAAATCATCAACTATTTTAATAATTTTTATGCTTAATATTCCATTTACTTCTCCCATATCTTTTATATCAAATTAAAAGCTCTTGGTCTCATTTATCACTTTCATGCTTGAACTAAAAATAAGTATGTCCTCAATATAAAGACATATGATCACGTATGTATTAGTATCTATAGATTTAAAATAAAGACATTTATCAAATATCCAATAGATACCGTTACATGATCGAATTTTTCGTATCACTATTTTGGTGTTTGTTTTAATCTATACAATAATTTAACAAGTTTACATACTTTATGCTTAGTACCGGAACAACACAATCTTCAAATTAGTTCATATAAATTTTCTTATCCAAATTTCCATTTAAAAATGCAATATTTATATTCATTTGATGAATATGTAATTCATGTATTGCAACTAATGCAATCAAAACTCTAATAAATACAATTTTTGTCACTAGAGCATATATATCAAAATCATCTATATCTTTCTTTTGAGTGTACCATATGACAATTAATCTTGCCTTGTACTTATCAATAGATCTACCAGCTTTCCATCTCTTTTTTAAAATTTACTTGTACCCAA
>JAXCLQ010000003.1:8824599-8914759 GCA_035584115.1 Cedrela odorata
GAACCAACACCATCAACATCGACTTGTGTAGACTGCAAAGGAAGCAAGGTGGTTGCTGACTTGAGCTGCTGAGACACAGGTTCGTTTTTCTCCCTGTTTTTGTTTGACAAAACAGAAATGAAAAATTGCACACTGAACACACATGCATGTACATATCGGTCTAGGGAGTCTATTCCGCAGATTGAAGTGTTCATCTAGGCTCCCCATCAGCTGTTGTGCGCCTGGAAATCCATTTCATGCGTCGCACTTCAGCTGCACTGCAAAACAGAGCATGCTTGAGTTTGTGTTCTATTCAATGAGAACTGAAATTTCCATGACCTCTTTGTGGATTTTGATTTTGACTTTTGTTTAACTATTTCTGTCTTTGAATTTCCTTCTCTGATTGCTGACAAAAAATGGGAGAAGTGAACTTAAGCTTTTGAATTAAAATCAAAAATGCAATCATAATAAACAGAGGGAGAAATAAAAGAATAAGGGGGAGATAAATGAATTTTTAATTGTAACAAAAAAGGGGAGTAAAATCGTAAAACTCACTTATTTTGTCACCATAAAAATGGGGGATATTAATGATATCATATTATAAATTGAAATACAAATTTGATGATATCATAATATGTAATCGTATGTTTTCAATGATGACTAAACTCATTGTAATGTTAAGTAAAATAATGATGTTAAAATGAATTTAAGCATGTTGAGAATTAAGAAAAACTGTTTGTAATTGTGCTTATGATCTAACTAAACAAAAACTGTGAAAAGTGTGTCTCTAACTAAACAAAAACTGTGAAAAATGTGTCTTTAGCTTCACAGAATCAATACTTGGACCCAAATGATCGATACCTCAGTAAATCATATCGATACCTCAACAAATCAGATCGATATATTTATAAAAGATCGACACCTAAAGGTAAAAAAATATCGTTATCCTGCAAGGCAGTAGCTTCAAATGAAATATCCAAGCAAAACAGATCAATACCCAAACATAGGGGGTCGATACATTAGAGAAGATCGACACTTAGAATTCAAAGTATCGATACCTGTCAATTCCAGAGAGTTGCAAAATAATTACGAAGTAGATTATATCGATACTTGAGTTTAAGGAGATCGATATATATCAATTCCAGAGAATTGCAAAATAATTACGGAGCAGACTAGATCGATACTTGAGTTCAAGAAGATCAATACATCTCAATTCCAGAGAGTTGCAAAATAATTACGGAGCAGACCATATATGTCAATTCCAAAGAGCTATAAATTAATATCGAAGTGAACTAGGTCGATATATAAAGGTAAAAGGATCGATACATGGGACTCGAATTCAACTTTCGCAAAAATAGATTGATACATTGCAAAAGGAAATGATACTTGCTACTACCAATTTAAAGCTCAATGGTAACTTCTGCAGCATTTATGGTAGTTATTAAATGCATCAAACAAGCTGTTGGACACAAGG
The DNA here is from genome assembly GCA_035584115.1 of Cedrela odorata. Classification (NCBI taxonomy): domain Eukaryota; kingdom Viridiplantae; phylum Streptophyta; class Magnoliopsida; order Sapindales; family Meliaceae; genus Cedrela; species Cedrela odorata. The sequence goes on from JAXCLQ010000003.1 coordinate 8,826,053, forward strand.
GTCTTCACAAAAAGAATAAATATAAATATAAGACAAAAAAACAAAGGAAATATACAAAGTTTATTGTGAACAATTGCAAAACATTCTCAAGAACATTCTCAATGTGAATAGTATATTTTTCTCACTACTGTAAAATTGTCATTTCTTCTTATGAGAGAAACTTTCTTAGTACAAGTATATTGATACATTTGATCTATTGTGAAAGTTCAAAAATATAATTATATTTATGAAATTGTATTGGGTCCATATCACCCAGAATTAAAGAAGATTGTATTGAATTATTCTTCACCCGAGAGAAAGTAAGTGTACGATAGTCATTTACCTCATAATGAGTTATAGTGGATTTCACTTTACTTAAAAAAATAAGAAGATAGTTAAACTTCAGTGGTGATCCATAATCAAGAAAGTGGGCGTAGTCCTAGCATTATCGAACTATTATAAATTCTGTGTTTATTTTCTCTCTCTACTATTTTATTTGTTATATGACGTTGTATTTATTTTAAGATTTTTAAATTTCTAAAATCTCAATTTACCTCCTTCTTAAATGTTGCCAATTGGGTCAACAATATATATATATATATATATAATTAAATATATTAAGTGGAGTATTTATTTCACTTTGTAAAACTTCTTTTAAAACTTTAAGCTTCAAAAACAAATCTGAACTGTCAATATCATAAAACATATCTTGTTTCAAGACATTTTCAAAATTAATACAATAACATTTCAAACTATCATCATTCAATCATTTTAGTTTTTATAAATTAAATAAAAACACAAAAATATTTTCATATAATTGAAATTACTCAAACCTATTCTTAATTGAAAAAATAGTTTGATCTACTATACACAAACAATAATCAATTCTAAAAGAATCTTCAAAAGACAAAACTTTATCCTCAATAACATTATTATCAAAATTAATTTTTTCTATGAATTACACGTTTTTTATAAAATTTAGGTTCTATCTCCATTTCATTTCAATTTCTTTAGTTGAAATTATACCAGACATGAATCTATTTTCTCGATAGTTTTCAAAAAAGAAATAAGACCTTTTAGCTTATCAATATGCATCTATTTTTTTCCCCTTTTTTTTTTTTGTAAATTTTTACTAATAAAGTTAACAACAAATAATATATCATACCAATAGTTATACCCAACAAAAATTCAAAAAATTTCAATTCATACATTGCTAAACATTTAGCTTCACTTCTTATTTTAAAATCTTTACTAACTAATTGAATTAATCCCTCTCTCATTTGTGAAGCTTAGCATCTTATTGCTGAGACACTTTTATTCGACTTTTTCAACGTGTCTATGACAATGATTTAACAGTTGAGTACGATATATTATCTTGTAAACTTTTCTATCTCTTCGGTGAAAAAGCTAAAAGTGAATGAATACGTTGTATAACTTTAAAAAATAAAAAAATAAAAAAAAAAACCTGTAGAACAAGAATCAGTCACATCACAAAGAACTAAATTAAGAGTATGACAGCCACATTATGTATAAAATATTCCGCGATTTATTTTTAATAATCTCTTTTGTACTGCTTGATGTTTTTCTTTCATGTTAGATCTATGGTCATATCCTTGTCCTCTTATATCATTATTATCAAGTTCAAGATTTTTTTACTGCATTCACAAGCTTATTAAAATGAACCTTCCTAGTGGTATCATCAACTTTCAAAAATTTCAAAAGCTTATTATTCTATTTTTACTGAGTTTGTAGAAATATCTGCACATCTTAATATAAGAGACATTTATTCTTGATGGCTTGCGTCTGGAATACAATCAAGTATAATTGGAAAATATCTTACTTCTTTAATTTTATTAATAATTAAATTCATTTTGTATATTACGTCCAAGGTAATGATTGTGAATTTCACCATGTTTAATGCGTTGAATATGTTCTTGCATTGTTGGATCAAATTCAGTAACCATTTCAATTAAATTTAAAAATTCCCATTAGTCTGTTGATAAATATTTTCATTCTCTCTACGGAATGCTAAATTTATTTTTAGCAAGATTTTTTACGATGACAATAATTCTTATTAGAACTTTTTTCCAATGGTCTCTTTCTTTATTAATTCTTTCTTGAATAGTTTTATCAATTGCTTTTTTTTTTTCCCCCAACAATCTTACTTCTACATCAACCCACGCATTAATATTAGTTATATGCTCATTTCTTGTTTCATAATTTTTTTTAGTTTAGTACTAAGATTTTTTCAATCTCTAGTTGCTTCGTTATTTAGTTGACTTTCATTAGAATTTGTATTAAATAACAAAAATAATATATTTTATCAAAATCTTTTGAATAGACTAGCCATTTTTTATTATATTTTTCTCCGTCTGATATTTTTTTAATGTAAAATATAGGAAAAATATATCTAGAATTGTTCGCCTTTTAAGAAAGTTATATCACTCTATCTAATTGGACCTTTTTTCACTTAAAATTTGTGTCTATATTTTTTCATCTTTCTAAATTATTAATGTTATTAAGAACAATAATGCTACATATACAAATTCATTTAAATAAATTATAAACTAATCCGACAATGTTATACCATTATCACATATCCTATATTTTCATATGAGTAAAAAAATAAGGTATATAGTAATAATATAACTTTACAAGTTAGTAATTTGTACGAAAGAGTTTGTACGAAGAGTTTGTATCCCTAATATTATTTTATTATAAATTAATAAATTTTCAAGATTTCAAAGTCATCACTAGTTTCACTTTCCTTCACATTCTTCTCTTACATCTATATCTTTTTTACTGCTTGTTACCAATCTATCAAGAGCTTTTTTATGAGACTGAACTAATGTTTCTATTCTTCTTTATTTTATTTTATTTTTTAATTTTTCATACCCAGATGCACATTTTCTAGTAGACATGTTTACTGATAAGCTACAAACAAATTAAAACACTTTTTCTAGAAAATAAAAAATCTATGCAACAAGAATAATTTGTAAAGTAAAAAATATAAATATAAAATTCAATGAAAAAAAATATAAAATGATAGAACCTGGTAAATCAAGACGGTGATGCTTAAAAGAATTCACTTGTTTAACAACATAGAATAAGAAAATTATTTTGTTCAATGGTAGAGAAGATGAAAATAGAGATTGTTATAATTAAATTACTGTATTTGTGGTTTTTTATAGGTTCATTAAAAGTGTAAAAAGAATTATAACGTTTTAATTTTAAGGTTAACTAAGAGTTAATTTGGACTGAGAAAAGATTAAGGTGCAATTATTTTGGGAAACACTATAATTTTAACGTTAACTAGGAGAATAATTTGATTTGGGAAAGGATTAAGGCAATTAGTTTAGGAAATATTATAATTTTAACATTAACTAGGAGATTAATTTGGTTTGAAAAAATATTAAAGCAATTATTTTTAGAAATGTTATAATTTTAACTTGAGATATTAATTTAGAACAGGATAATAACTAAGGCTATTATTTTGGGTAAGAATAACTATTAAAACAAGTTGACTTTATTTACAAAAATAATAGTTAACAATTTTAGTTGTACTTACCTATACTTAATAATGAAAAAAATAAATTTAAATTTACATGAAAGATGCGCAACCGACTCGTAGCAGCTTGATCTCGAACAAAATGAAAATCAAAGGCAATATGTTTCATACACAAATGAAAAATCGGATTGAAGCAAACATAACTGGCGCCAACATTGTCACAGCGGATGGCTGGAGGAGAAGGTAAGGCCACATGCAATTCACTAAGTAAGTTGGTCAATCAATTGATTTCAGCAACAGTAGAAGCAATTGCACGGTATTCGACCTCGTTGGACGAGCGGGCAATAATTTTCTACTTTTTGAAACTCCATGATATAGGGATGGAACCAAGAAATACAACATAACCAGTATTAGAGGCACGATCATTGGATCACCTGCCCAATACACATCAGCAAAAGCATGAAGATTTAAAGAAGATCCATCTCGAAGCATCAAAACAAAGTCAACTGTTCTTGCAAGATACCTAACAAGTAGACCAATGAAGGGTAGAAGGCGAGTGTATAAACTGAGATAACTAGTTGACAGCAAAGGACACATCAAGACAAGTGAAAGAAAGATATTGTATTGATCTAAGAACTTGACGGTAAAGAGTGGCATCGGCGATAGGAGTGCTATCCGAAAGTTGAGGCTCTCAGATATTGCTGAAGAAGCGGAAATAGTTTTGGCGTCTGACATGTGTACCCGTTGTAGTAAGTCACAGATATATTTTTATTGAGAGAGAATTTACCGGTGGTAGTAAAGTGAGCTTTAACCCTAAAGAAGTAGGAGAGAGCACCGAGGACTTTAAGAGAAAAACAGCGAGCAAGAATCAAGATAAAAGTGGCCATAGTTAAAGCAGAAGACCTGATGATGATACTATCATCAACATACACAAGAAGATAGATCACTGAGGCTACACTATGAAGCATAAAATGAGAACTGTATGACCGAGAGAGGTGTCACTTTGGAAAGAATCGTGGGAAGAATGGTGAATTGAATAAGAAAGATTTCAGAGGTGTGGTAATATTAATATTGCCTTTACAGTTTGGAACGTTAGACTTTCAGAGGTTGAGTTAATGACAGGAGATATAGTAAGTAGGACAGAAAACCAATCTTTTATAGTTGGAAAGATTGTGGACAGATTTGAAGGATTATAAGAATGGAAGGGAAATACATTTTCCACAAAACAAACGATGACGAGAGGTAAAAGGTTTGCTATAGTTGGGTCAAGGCATAGATAAGTGTGGTGAGTGACAGAGTAGCTAACAAAAATACATGGTGGAAACATGTGTTCTAGTTTATGAGAGGTGTAGGGTCGAAGCCAGGGATAGCAAAGACAACCAAATGTATTCAAGGAGGAATAATTAGGTGTGCCCGAAATAAATGAAAGAAGGGAGATTGGTTGTGAGTTACGGGTAAGGCATTCGGTTGTTGAGGTAAACTGTAGTTTGTAAAGCCAAAGACGAATATTTGAGGGGCAATGAGGTATGGTGGAGAAGAGGGAGAGCAGTTTTGATAATATGTCAATGTTTGTGCTCGGTTGTACCTACATGTTCGGGTGTGCGAGGAGCTGATTTAAGATGCTGAATACCAACTTGTGATAAATGATGACCAAGACTTGTAGCTTCACCACTTCCATCTGTATAGACAATTTGAATAGTAGTGGTAAAGTAACGTACAACCAAAGATTTAAATTGTTCAAAAATTGTCACAACATCATATTTGTGTTTGAGAGAATAAAGCCACGTATACTTGGTAAAATAAACCAGAAAAGGAGATAGTAAAGAAAATTATTGAAATAAATAATAGGGGTTGGACCCTCAACATCCGTAAACATAATCTCCAAAGGTTTAGAAAAATTTAAAGGTGTAATGTCAAAAGGAAGTTTATGGCTTTTACTACGTAAACAAGAATTGCAATGAGAAGAAATAATACAAGAATCAGATAAAGATAGTTTATAAGTAGCAATAATTTTGTTAAGAAGTTTTGACGAAGGGTGACTAAGACAACGAGCCCGAAAGAGACAATTGTAGGAGAAGACACGGAGGAGGTGGCTGTGAGAGCTAGTTTCCGTGTCACACCATGTTGATACTGAATGGCTTTGATTCGGCGGACGTGCGACAGGAGAGATCGATTCTCGAGTTTGCAATGGCCACGAGAAAGCTACGGCCGTCACATGAAATGTGTAGAAAACTTCCAAATGACCACCATATGTACATATGGATATTTTAAATTTTAAACATTTAAACAAAAATAATAAAGATTAAAAGTCATACTTTTTCAAGTTGTTATCCGAAAAAGTAAGTTAAACTTCTTACTTACTTCCAAGTGCATCCACATGTCGAATTGACAAAGACGGTTTCAGTTTCATAATGAGATTTATAAGCTATGAATATTTGCTTTATCAAGCTAATATATGGTTTTCTCTCTTATGCTTTATAAAGTCTGCATATTTTCCAATTTGAAATGAAGCTCATGGGAAACTAAAAAGCAGAAGTAGCATGACACCTTTTTCTTTTTGAAAACAAAGCTCTTGGTTAATTGCAGCCTATTTTGGAAAAGTAGCATCATACTTATCTTTATTTGCCTTTCTTAACTTAACTCTCAAGTCTTACTTTTAAGCAATTCAATTCCAAATTGAATTCATACGTGTAACACATTCACTTGACTTTTCATTTATCAAATGAATAAATTCATGTTATCTATTTAACAAGTTCTAAATTGAATTCAAATTCAATTTTATATCTTCCACATAAACAACAACTTGACTTTTCTTTCATTAAATAAATAAAGTCAAACTATGTATCAAGTTATGATAGGTTGTTCATTTAACATTAATCAAATTAATGTAATAATATAATATATTAATCAAATTAATATATTATAAGATATATATATATATATATAAACACATACACATATACATATATTATATTATATTATTACTTTAATAATAATATAAATATGTAAAGATTATTTATTTATTTATATATTACTTTAATATATAAATATGGAATCATTACATTTAATATTATATTAATATTTAAAAAAGATATTTCATTTTTAAATGATTACTTTATTCAATATTAACACATTAAATATTAACCATTGATTCAAAATGAATGGACAAGATTTAATTATAGACTATTTGATTAAATAACATTTAAATAATTAATAAAGAATAAACTCATATATTTATTAATATCTTATTAAATATCTTATATATTTACAAATCATATTTACGTTATTTCATAAATTACCAAAATATTTCTCACACTCGTCCTAGCCGAGAAATTTATAATTTACAATAAATAATCAAATTGCTATTCGATTAAAGTATCAGAACAATATCATTAACTAAGTTAATGATTATTGTATAATAGCAATTACTATCATCATCAAATAACCGACTAATGTGTGTGATCCTCTGAGTTTATTGTAAGCTAGACATGGCTAGTATCTCTTCGGTACAACTCTTTATTACCAAAGTTTCCAATGATCATGAATGACCTTTAGTAAGATGTCATGATCCCCAGACACAGATAAATTAATATATCGAATAAACTCATATAGTCGTATGTGCATGTGGTAAAGTTCTTCTGCTGTTTACTCCCAATTGAGTGTGGATCATAGTATCGTCAAACTTTTAACTTAATAATAGCATTAGAACCTTAATCATATATAAGATTCATATGTTCGCAAAAATACTTTTTCTGACATACATGCTTTAGCCAAAGACTTTATTTTCGTTTATAACAGTTTCACCTAGAATCTCAAACTCCAACATTTGAACTAGCAGATTCCATTTTGGTTATCATTTGTCTTCATAAGTTTAAATACATTGCTAGCAAGCTTCTTTCACCAGGTGCGGCTAGCCCGATGCTATATACATAAGTGAACAATGTGCCTCAGTGTAGAGGGTAGCTGTGACAACTCAGATCATAGGACTAGTGGTGCACTAGTACAGCTGTGTATCGTATCATTGACTGTGGATAATCAACCATGTGATTCATCATGTTTAGTCATGTTCAGTAACTCGTTCACCAATATATTACTTATGTTCATGCTCTTGTGGTATGAGACTCATCACCTAATTATTAGTATCCGATATTAATCCTTGGCAGCATTAAATATACCAGTCATACAATGTTATATTCCCATATGATATTACCTCTGTAGGGAATTGATTTAGATATATTTAAATCATAAATTCTATACTCATATCTACAACTCTTTACAGATAGATTCTTAACGTCATAATACATCATGTGATCTCATTCTATATTTTATATACAATATAAATTAGCAACTGAATATGCAAAATAATATAAAAGTAATTTTATTAATCGTAAATTAATTTACAATTAATTACATAAATATATATACTAGGAATGATATCCCTGAACCACATGACACAACTGGTTCTAGAGCATATCCTCAACAAACTCTCACTTGCACTAAAGCCAATCACCATGGTATCTGATACCCATCCCTCAAGGTGGTGATCCAATTGGTACTGTTTCATCTGCTTAGTCAGTGGGTTTGCCACGTCATCGAATCGTATGTTCCAGCTTCTAAAAGCTTGCTTTAATCCATAAATGGATCTATGCAACATACATACCTTATGACTATCATTAGATGCAACAAAACAACAAGTTGTTGCATGTATATGAACTCTTCAATGAAACCATTAAAGAATACTATTTTTACATTCATTTGTCATATCTAATACTCATAATAAGCTATAATCTTAAGTAATATCTGATTGAATTTTAGCATGGCTACTGGCGAAAAGGTTTCATTAAAATCAATACCTTATTTCTTATTATAACCCTTTGCCACAAACCTAGCTTTAAAAGTCTCTACTTTTCCATTTTTGCCAAATTTTTCGTTTGCAAACCCATTTACAACCGATAGAAATAATTCCTTCTGGTGGATCAATAATTGACCACATTTGATTAGCATACATGAATTCCATTTTGGATTTCATGACTTCAAACCATCTTCCGAAATCGATATCTACTATCGCTTCTTTATTGGTTGTAGAATCTTCCCTCTGTATATCTTCTCCTATCATAAATGATTCAAAATCATTTTCAAAAAGGAAATAATATCTCTGAAAAGGGCGAGATATTATAGTAAATCTACGAAGAGTTCAGTTTATAGAAGACTGAGAATTAGAACAAACTGGTTCATCTGTATCAATAAGTTCATCCATCTGAGGTTGATCGTCATCAAGATTTTCAAACTCCTCGAAAAGCTCAATGTTACTACCTACACCACCGTCCTCATTGAACTGATTATCGAGGAACTATGCGTGTCTAGCAATCAAAATTCTTCGATCAGCATGAAAGTAGAAATAATATCCTAAACTATCTTTAGGATATTCAATAAATCGACTTTTTTCAAAGTTAGCATCCAGCTTTCTAATGTTAACTATTTTAACATAAGTTGGACATCCCCAAGGCTTCATATAATTGAAGCTCGGTAGTTTCCCATACCATATCTCATATAGTGTCTTGGAAACTATTTTCAATAGAGTCCTGTTCAATATGTAAATTGCGGTATATAAGGCATATCCCCAAATATATGTTGGTAACTCCATGAAGCTCATCATCAATCGTACCATATCTAATAAAGTACGATTCCTCTTTTCAGATACACCGTTATACTACAGTGTATAAGAAGGTGTAAGCTGAGAAAATATACCATTAGTTTTAAAAAATTCTAGAAATTTAGTACTTAAGTATTCACCTCCATGATCAAATCATAGAGTCTTAATACTATTTCCTTTTTGTTTCTCTACTTTAGCTCTAAATTCTTTGAACTTTTCAAAAGATTTAGATTTGTACTTCAGTAAGTACATATAGCCATACCGTTAATGATCATCGGTAAAGGTTATGAAGTATGAGAAAGCTCCTCTAACCATTTCAATAAATGGACCACATACATCAGTATATATCAATTTAATAACTTCATCGGCTCTTTTCCCCTGTTCAACAAAGGGCGATTTGGTTATTTTTTCTTAAAGACAAGATTCATAAGTTGGGTAGGGTTCAGAAGCCAATGAACCTATCAGTCTATCATTACCCATCTTTTTAATCTGTTTTTCTCCAATATGGCTTAATCAATTATACCATATAAGTTTTGAATCAATTTCATTTCTAAATCTTTTCCTATTAATAGTATTAGTCATGTTAATTTCATTAGTCCCAAGAACATATAAACTATTTATATTCAAGCTAGTACCAATTAATTTATTTCTCAAATAAATACAGCATTTACATCCATCAAATATAAAAGTGTAACCCTGTTTACACAGTTGATTGATAAATCAAATATTTCAAAATGTTGTATCAAAATACATAGTTTTGTACAATATAAAAATATGAACCGAAGTGAGAATAATACTTCAAGTCCTTGAGCAAGTGGCAGCAACTGTTGCTCTATTTGCCATCTTTAGTGTCACTACACCCTCCTCTAGTAACTGCTTATTGTGAAAGTTCTGTAACGACATACAAATATGAGAAGTGGCAACTGAATTAATTATCCAACTATATGAATTTGAAATAACACTTAATTTAGTTTTAATAACATGACATGAAAACGTACCTTGCGCTTTCGTCTGTCTCAGACTTTCCATGTAAATAGGACAATTTCTCTTCCAATGTCTAAGCTTCTTACAATGATGACACTCATCATTATTATGGCTATTGGCAACACGTTTGCCTTTGCCATTCTTTTTCTTGTTCTGGGAGAATTCTCCTTTAGGTCTAACCTTACAGGACTTCTTGCCTTTCTTTTTTAATGTCTTATTGTAAGATACCCTAATGAGAACGATCTCCCTCCCTTTTCCCTTAGAGACTCTCTTATGAAATGAAACAATTTTATTCATAAGTTTAGAAAGAGTATGTTCTAGTTTGTTCATGTGATAATTAGAAACAAATTAGTTAAAACTAGATAGGAGTGACTGAAGGATTAAATCCATCTGTAACCTAAAGTCTATAGAAAACCCCAAAGATTCTAATTGACCTATGAAGTTTATCATTTTCATAAGATGGGACTCTGGAGGCACTCCTGAATTAAGCCTCATATCAAACAAAGCAATGGACAACTCATATCGCCTATAAGTAAAACCTCCCCAAACATTTTCACCAAAGAGAGATAGACTGCTGAGGCATCCTACATGTTCTCATGCTGAGTCTATAAGTCATCACTCATAAACGCCAGCATATACGATCTAACTTAGAGATTATTGTTCTTCCATTTTTGGAAAGTCTCAATCCGTTCAGAATCTAGAATGATTCTAAGATTCCGATATCAAACCTTAAAGTTAGGTCCGGTAAGCCTATGAGTGTTTAGGATCTTAAGAAGAGAGTTAAGCATTATTTTTCTATTAGAAAAGAGATTTAACTTTTAATGATCTGCAAAAAAATGAAATACATCATAATGTATAAAATTATATATCAAACTATTCAGTTCTGAACTTTAAATTAAATAGTGCTCTCACTACTTTAATTATATCTCATACCCCCTTAATGAAAAAATTATAATTAAACTATAGGCTTTCATGGGTGATCATATTCTTATCAAACTCACAAAACCTCATCTAATAGTTATTGATCAAGAAAACCTAATAAATCATAAATTCATATCAGTTTATAACTCTTTACAATATATGATCAATCTACCTCTAGGAAAAGATACCTCATCTAATAGTTATTGGTGTTTCAACCTAGTTTAGCTAGACCTAATGCCTTTTCTTGAATAGGAATGAAATCAAACTCCTCATTTAACAGTTATTGGAAGCCAAAGACCTACTATCAAGAAACAGGTCAAATAGACTACAACACCCCGTGAAAGCCCTCACCTAACAGTTATTAGGTTACCCTATCTAAGATGCCTATAACCTATCAATTGCATTGGAAAGATTAAACTTAATATTAAAATAAGGAGATTTTTATTTAAGGTCTTATTTAATAAATTAACAAATTAATTTATTGGAGAAAGATTTCAATTGATACAATATCAATTTATCGATTTATGTTCATATAATCACTCATACTAGATTCTACTAATTCTAGTTAAATAAAAATCAATTAGAACCTCTATTCAATTTAATTTTAATTCGAAGTATTGTTATTTTTTTTTTTGTTCAATTGAAATAATTTCAAACTCGAAAAATTTTAATTTCAACAAATTAAATTTTCAGTAATAGAAAATATACTAATCAAATTAGTACTTATGTAAGTTGTGGCTAAGAGAAGGTTTAATTTACATTTATGTCATAAACTATTTAATTTAAGTACCCATGCACACACATATCTCATATATAGGCACATTATCACATATATCACATATATAGGTACTTTAATGAAATATGCATATATTTTTATTAAATTAAAATAGGGTATACAACAATTACACAATAGATCATAATCATAACACTTATGTCATGATCCACCCACATTTAAATAACAACATTATTTTTCAATTATTTCACAAATATTCACATGACATTTTTTAATTAAATAATATCAAACATTATTTATTCTAATCATATTTCAAAAATACAATTATACATGCATCTCATGTATTTTGACATGGTATTATAATTTAATCAAATCATATACAAATACACGTTCAAAAACGCCAATATATGGATAAACATATTAACACAAAATTTAGTTTATCTCATGAATTAATTTACCATGATTAATCAACATCCAAGATACATACAACATTTGTACATATATTTTCATGCAACATATATTTTAATCACATTAAAATATTTATTTTTAGCATGTCATATTTTACAAATCAAACTATACATTTCCATGCTCTCAAATATACCAATATATTCATACACATATTAACGCAAAATTTAATCAAATTAATATATTATATTAACACACACACACACACACACACACACACATATATATATGTTTTGAAATATAACAAATCAAATTCTCATGCTTTTAAACATATTATTATCATATAATAACATATATAATCATAATATCATATTATCATTTTCCAAAGCCACAACAAACACCATATGAACATAATCAACTCCCAACACATATTTTTTTTAAAACATACATACATACATACATAAGTCACATGGCTCTGATACCACTTGAACGGATTTGATTCAGCAAAGAGGCAACGCGAGGGATCGGTTCATGGGTGCGCGACCTCCACGAGGAAGCTATGGCCTCTCATGGACCATGTAGAAAACTCCCAAAGGACCACGACATGTACATATGCATATTTTAAAATTTAAACATTTAAACAAAAATAAAAAAGATTAAAATTTATACTTCTTCTAGTTGTTATCCCGAAAAACAAGTCAAACTCCTCACTTGCCTTTAAGTGTATCTACACGTCGAATTGGCTAAGACGATTTCTGTTTCGTGATGAGATTTTTAAGCTATGGATATTAATTTCACCAAACTAATATATTGCTCTCTCTCTTATGCTTCACAAAGCACACATCTTTTTCAATTTGAAATGAAGCTCACGGGAAACTAAAAAGAAGAAGTAGCATCAGACTTTTTTCTTTTTGAAAACAAAGGTCTTAGTTAATTGCATCCCTTTTTGGAAAAGTAGCATCACATTTATTTTTATTTGCTTTTCTTAACTTAATTCTTTAAGTCTTGCTTTTAAGCAATTCAAGTCCAAATTGAATTCATACGTGTAACACATTCACTTGGCTTTTCATGCCATTTGTCTAACAAGTTCCAAATTGAATTCAAGTTCAATTTAATTTCTTCTGCATATGTAAATACCAACTTGACTTTTCTTTCATCAAATAAATAAGGATATATCATGTGTCAAGCTATGATAGATGGTTCATTTAACATTAATTAAATTAATGTAATAATAAAATATATTAATCAAATTAATATATTAATATATTATAAGATATATATACACTATACATATATAATATTATATCATTACTTTAATAATAATATAAATATGTAATGATTATTTATTTATTTATATATTAAAAGCAATATATAAATATGTAATCATTACATTTGAAATTTAATATTATATTAATATTTGAAAAAGATTTTTCCTTTTTAAATGATTACTTTAATCAATATTAATACATTAAATCTTAGTCATTGATTCAAAATGAATAGAACAAGATTTAATCATAAGCTTGACACTTAGTATCATCACATGGTACCACTTCTCAACCAATGAATTATTTGATTAAATAACATTTAAATAATCAATAATGAATAAACTCATATATTCATTAATATCTTATTAAATATCTTATATATTTATAAATCATATTTACATTATCTCATAAATTACCGAAACATTTCCCACGTATATGAGTGCTATCGCGTCCCAGCTGGAAAATTTATTCTTTATAATAAAAAATCAAATTGTTATCCAATCAAAGTATCAGAACAGTATCATTAATTAAATCAATAATTATTGTATAATAGTAATTACCATTATCATCAAATAACTGACTAATGTGTGTGACCCCCTCAATTATTTATGAGCTGAACATGGATAGATACTAATTCTTTGGTATCTCATCAGTACAACTTTTTGTAATCAAAGTTCCTAATGATCAAGAGTGACATCTAGTAAGATGTCATAACCCCTAGACATAGATAAATTAATAGATCAGATAAACTCATATAGTCGTACATGTATGTAGTAAAGTCCTTTTACTGTCGACTCCCAATTAAGTGTGGGTCATGGTATCGTCAAACCCCTAACTCAATCATAGGATCATAACCTCAATTATATACAGGATTTGTATATCCACAAAAATACTTTTCTAAATAGACATGTTTTGACCAAAGACTTTATTCTCTTTTATGACAGTTCCACCTAATATCTCAAACTTCAACATCTAAGCTAGCATATTCCATTTTGGTTATCACCTGTCTTTATAAACTTAAACACATTGCCAGTAAGCTTCTTTCACCATCCGTGGCTAGCCCAATGCTATATACACAAGTGAATAATGTGTCTGAGTACAAAGAGCAGTCCTGACACCTTAGATCATAAGACTAGTAATACACTAGTGTAGCTGTATAGCGTATCATTGACTACAGATAATTATCTATATGATTCATCATGTTTAATCACGTTCAGTAATACGTTCACTAACGTACTATTTATATTCATATTCTTGTGACATAAGACTCGTCACCTAACTATTAGTATTCAATACTAATCTTTGGCAACATCAAACGTACTAGTCATGCCATATTATATTCCCATATGACATTACCTCAACCGAGAACTGATTCAGATGTATTTAAATCACAGACTCTGTACTCATTTCTACAACTCTTTGTGGAAAGTTGTAGAAAGAGTTTTGATGTCATAATAGATCATAGGATCTCATTCTGCATTTTATATACAATATAAATTAATAACTGAATATACAAAATGATATAAAAGTCATTTTATTAATCGTAAACTAATTTATAATTAACTATAGAAATATATATACTAGGAATGATATTCCTGAACCACATGACACAATTGGTTCTAGGGTATATCCCCAACAAATATTTTGAATTCGGCCACTCATATATATATGTCTTTTATCCTGGCCTTACACTAAGGATACCCTTGTAGTTAAATTCTTTACAAGAAAGAAATAAGGGAAAAATTCAATTGAGGTGTTATTTTGTGAGCAAAATTGAGAAACATAAAGTAATTTTTTTTTAATTTTTGGAGCACACAAAACATTATTAAGTTAAAAGATAAAGTCATTAAAACTAAGAGTTGTAAATCTAATATGAGTGATAGGAATGCTTTTACCATCTCCAACCATAACAAATTACCACCTTAATCTAAGTGGATTGATAAATTATGAAGGTCAGAGGTAATGTGATGAGATGCTCCAGAGTCAATAATCCAACCCAACTAGTTTCTTAGATTATCATGTGTTGCAAAAATTTCTTAAAGCCATGTGAGAGCATTCGGTGAAGGACAAGATCAAAAAAACTTAGCAATATGTCCAACCTTGTTGTATAATTGACACACAAGTTGAGGTTATCCACCATGAGTGTTTGGTTGCCATGTTTGGTTTGGCAAAAAGTTCTGACTATAGGTGTTGGGAGTAGATGAATTTTCACAATTCCCTTGACTAGTTAATAATATTGATTTTTGAAGCCTTGATTTTGATTCTTGGAACCTTGATTTCCAGCATAACCATCGATACTGCTTTAATGTCACTGCAAGTCTAAAATAAGTAAACTCAATTGGCAATATTAATTATTTAAAATAAGTAACTCAATAGGGAATATGAATTATCTAAAATAAGTAAACTCAATAGGCAATAAGTAAATAAGATTCTTCGATATTTACCAAAAGAATAGAAAGCAAAAATGATAATCTCATTAGGTCACTTACGGATTATGAAGATAAAATTTTTGATGACTGAGATATCAAGGATAAGAAGAAGAATAACATTGCATTCACATCATTTATACATGAAAGTGATAAGGATGAGAGTGAAAATGACGATGATGACATTGCCTTAATGGCAAAGAAGACCAAAAACTTTCTAAGGAACAAAAGAAACTTTTGAAAAAGAAACTTCAGAGATTCTTTAGGAGAAAATCAAAGAAGTGAAAGAAACAAGAAGAACCAAATCACATACTATGAATGCAAAAAGCCTAGACATGTCAAAGAAAATTACTCTCTTCTCAAATATAAGAAGTTCAAGAAAGAGGTAATGGTGGCAACATGAAATGACGAGGAAGAAAGTTCATCGGATGATGAAATCACAAATGAAAATTCCAACTTATGGTTCATGGCAATTGAAGAAGATAAGTTAAGTGATCTTAAACCAAAACAATCTTATGATGAACTTTTAGATGCCTTTGAGGAATGGCATAATGATTTTGAAAAATAGATTTCCAAAAATTGCATTCTCAAAAACAAGATAGATAGTTTATTTATTAAAGTTAATTATTTAAATAGATTAAATGTGTCACTAGAGAAGGAAAAACAAGATTTTTTTAAAGAGATTCAAAATCTCAAAAAGGAATCAAGTGATTTAAATAATATTGGTTTGACATTTTTAAAAGGATAAGAACTTGGAACTTCTTTTGGGATCTCAAAAATGTGTTTTTGATAAAGGTGGCATTGGATACAAGCCTTATGCCAAACAAAAAGTTTACAAAAACTATTTTATAAAACCTTTTTCAAAAGTTGAAGTTAATGCATCTTGCAACTATTGTAATGTCTTTGGTCATCTAAATCATGTATGTCTAATCAAAAGAAATGTACTTAGCATCAACATGGTATGGGTTCCAAAATGAATCAATAATAACAGACAAAAACCCAAGAAATTTTGGGTACTAAAAACTTCAACATGATTTTTTATGGTAGGTACTGAAGAACAAGAAGTGATTTCTTGATAGCAGTTGTTCAAGACACATGACTAGAATCATATCTTTATTCTTAAGTTTTACAAAACATAAAGATAGAGAAAATGTTACTGTTGAGGACAACGCTAAAAAAAAAATCATTGACTTTGATAATGTGGGTAATAAAAGTTCTATCCTAATTGAGAATGTTTTATTAGTTGATAATTTAAAGCATAATCTTCTTAGCATTAGTCAATTATGTGACAAAGGTTATAAAGTTATTTTTGAACCTACATATTGTATGATTGTGCATCAAATGTTAATAATTGCTTTTCCGTTTTGCATGAGAATAGTTGGTTATGGCATAAGATATTGGACAAGTAAGCATGGAATTGATTTCGAGAATCCTTAAAAAGGATCTTGTGAAAGGTCTTCAAAATTGATTTTGTGAAGGACAAAATCTGTGATGCATGCCAATTTAGAAAACAAGTCAAAACATCTTTTAAACTAAAATGCATATTTTCACTTCTAGACTTTTGGAACTTCTTCATATAGACTTATTTAGACCTTTTAGAATTGTAAGCCTAGGTGGTAAACATTATGTATTTGTTATTGTGAATGATTTTTCAAGATTTACATGGGTGTTATTTTTTGCTATAAAAGATGAGGTAATACATGTCTTCTTTAAATTTTCAAAAATGAGAAAGAAGTCACAATTACATGCATGAGAAGTGACTATGGTGGAGAATTTAAAAATCACGCATTTGAAAATTTTTATGATAAGCATGACATTAAGTATCAATTTTTATCTTCTAGAACTTCTCAACAAAATGGTGTAGTTGAGAGAAATAATAGATCTCTTCGAGAAATGGCTAAGATAATGCTTCATAAAAAATTTTTACCACAATATTTTTAGGCTGAAGCTGTTAACACCGCTTGTTATATTTTAAATTGGATGTTAATAAGATATTCTTTTAATAAGATACCCTATGAGCTTTGATATGATAGAAAATCCAATATTAGATATATTAAAATATTCGATTCTATATGCTTTTCTTAAATACCAAGGATAACTTGGGAAAATTTGATTCAAAATTTTATAATAGAATTTTTCTTGGTTACTCAATGACTAGCAAATCTTATAGAGTGTTTAACAAACGTACTTTATTTGTTGAGGAATCCATGTATGTCACTTTTGATGAAACTAATAAATTTTCCAAGGAGAAAAATATTTGTAATAATGAAATTATTAAGAAAATGGAAGACTTGGATGTTGGAGAGTTAAGCAAAGTCACATCTAAAGACACTGTTCAACAAGAAGAAGATGTGCCACAAGAAGAGGAAATGATAAAGGATGATAAGGAAGATGTTCATTCACTCTTTAAGGAGAGGAGATTTGCAAAATCTCATTCAAAAGATTTAATTATAGAGGCTTAGTCTCATGGAATAAAAACTAAATCATTCATTAGGTTAATCTGTAATAATTTGGCTTTCATATCTCAAATTAAACCTAAAATCTTTTTTCAGGTTGAAAATGATGAATATTGGAACATGGAAATGCATGAAGAATTAAATAAATTTAAGAGAAGTAAAGTTTAGAAATTAGTCCCTAGGCCAGAACATTAATCTGTTATCAGTACCAAATGGGTATGTAAGAACAAAATTGATGAATCTGGTGTAGTTGTTAGGAACAATGTTAGATTAGTAGGTAATGGCTATAACCAAGAAGAAGGAACAATGTTAGATTACTAGGTAAAGGCTATAACCAAGAAGAAGGAATAGATTTTGATGAGACATTTGTACCTATAGCAAGACTATAGTCAATTTGGATGTCGCTTGCACTTGCTTATTATAAGAATTTTATTTTATTTCAAATAGATGTCAAATATTCCTTTCTAAATGGATATATCATGAAGGAAGTTTATGTAGAACAACCCCAAGTCTTAAAAATAATGAATGTCCAAATTATGTTTACAAATTAACTAAGGCATTGTATGAATTGAAACAAGCTCTTAGAGCTTGGTATGAAAGGTTAAGCAAATTTCTTTTAGAAATTGGCTTTAGTATGAGTAAAGTAGACACTACACTTTTCATTAAACATCAGGGTCACAATTTACTTGTTGTCCAAATATATGTTGATGAAATCATTTTTGGTGTTACTAATAATTTGTTATGTGAAGAATTTTTTAAATGTATAAGTCATGAATTTAAGATGAGCATGATGGGAGAATTGAAGTTCTTTCTCAGTCTAAAAATCAAGCAATTGAAGATAGGATCTCCATCAACCAATCAAAATACTTGACAAAGACGAAAAAGGTACCGATGTAGATATAAAGAATTATAGAAGTATGATCAGATCCTTATTGTATTTAATCGCAAGTAGACCCAATATTATGTTCAGTGTATGCTTGTGTGTTAGATTCCAATCTTGTCCTAAAGAATGTCACCTTCTTGTTGTGAAGCACATATTTAAATATTTAAATGGCACAATTGATCTTGGTTTTTGGTATCCTAAAGGAACACACTTTGAATTGATTAGCTATTTCGATGCCGACTTTGCCAATTGCAAAGTTGACAGAAAAAACACAAGTGGTACATGCCATTTCCTAAGAATCTCATTAGTTTTTTGGTTTAGTAAAAAGTAAAATTATGCTACATTTCTATAGCCAAGGTAGAATACATAATTGCCGATAGTTGTTGTGCACAACCACTTTGGATGCAATACGCTCTTAGAGATTTTGGGATCACACTTGAAAAATCCTCTATTTTTTGTAACAATATTAGTGTCATTAATTTATCTAAAAATTAAGTATATAACTCTAGAGCTAAACATCATTTTATTAGAGAACATGTTAAAAAAAATGATATTACTATAGAATCAGTTTCGACTGAAAATCAAATTGTAGATATTTTTACAAAACCACTTTCAAAAGATAGATTTTGTTCCTTAAGACAAAAACTTGGAATCTTGAAACTTATTTAATGTTGTTTGCCTTTGATTTGTAAACATATGCATTTGTAATTAATAACATTATACATGTCTCACATAATATCACATACATTTTCTTGTTTCCTCGTTGTGTTTTTTACATCATACACATTACATTTCATTCAAAATGGCTAAGAAAAGAAATCATATCAATTATGGTTGGAATTTCTTTTATTTTAAGCCAAACATTAATGTTCTAATATCATGGATTAAACAGTTCACTTGCAAAAATCAAAATATTATGAAACCAAATCTATTTAACAAGTCAAAAATAAAGTTATTATCTTGTATAATTAGTCTTGAGAATGAAATCATTGAACTCGGACTTGAAAACAACAAATCAAAATGAAAAATAGGCAAGAAATCGAAAAGCCAAAACCAAACCGATCAATCGACAGAAGCCATAACCAAACTAGTCGACCAACAGAAGGGGAAATTGATCCAGTTGATTAAATCCCCCAAACCAATTGATTGGTAGAGATGAAAACTGAACCGGTCAATCGGTTTCCCGAACTGGCCGACCAGTTCACTATATTTAAATGTGTCCTTTGTCTTCCTCCTCTCATTTTCTTCATCTTCTTCAAACATAAACACATTCCCTTTTGTCTCTCCTCTAAAATCTCTCATTTTTTAGTCAATTTTTCACCAAAATCTACCATTCAAACTCTTTCTTATCACATTTACACACTTTTGAACTAATCAAAATCTTATTTTTTGTGTTTAAATCAAATTTCCATCTTTCAAAGCCTAAACCTTGAAAAATTCTTAGATTTGAAATTACTTCATTTCAAATGAATTTTTCCCAAAATTAAACTGATTAAACACTTCCCCAAGACATTATCTTACTTCCCAACTTAACATTTGTCTATTTAAACACAAGAATCAAAAACCCCCAATTTGGACTTTCTCTCTCTACATTGGCCAAAATTTTAAGTTAAATTATGAGTGATTTTTGAGCAATTTGACATCAAATCATGGCAAGTTCATCAAGAAAAATGAAAGGGAAAGAGCCAATAGCCAATCCAAGTAAAGTACGTGCAAAATCAAGATTTGATAACTTTCTATTTGATTTAATTGCACAAGCTACATCATTTGAAACTTCATTTAGCAAGAGAACCATAAATCCAGGTAGATTAATTGATCATAGAGTTCTTAGTAGTCTAGATTTAAAGATTCCATTGCATGAACAAGGATTAGATCATTTAATTCACCTTAGGGAAGAGGTATATCCTAGGTTGATGAGATTATTTTATAATAATCTCACATTTGATTTTAAAAATTGTTTGATTACCTTTAAGGTGAAAGGGGTTAAAATTGTTTTTAATTGCCAAAAATTAAGTGCATTACTTAGAATACCCGATAATGAAGAAGAATATTATAACAAAACTGATTTTGTAAGTGGTTTGAGTTAGGCGTGTGCAACAGTTCCAGTTTGACTCGAAACTGTCAAGAACTGAACTGAAAAAACTGATTTCGAACTGAAATTGATTCTTTTAAGCTAGATTCCAGTTCTAAAAAATAAAGAATCGATTTTTTTAGGATAGGTTCCAGTTCTAAAGATTGTGGAACCAGAACTAAACCGAAAAACCGATTCGATTTAAAAATAAAGAATTATTTTTCAAGCCAAATGAATTAAACCCTACTTCATATTCAAACACAAATTCTGAATCATTGAACTACATATATAAAGTTACACAATTTATTAAAAAGAGTATACTTTATTCGTTAAGTTACATAGAAAAAATTAATCAATGTGTTTATAATGTTTTATCTAACTTAATTTATCATGTTATTTTTATAATAATTTAATAAAATCGTGATGTGAATATATTTATTTTAAAATTGTCAAATAAGTTAACAATTATAATTAATAAATATATACATGGTATAATATTATTAGATATATAATTGTATCATTATAAAAAAAATTAAATTTCTCTTTTTAGTGATGTGTAATATTAACTCGAGTAATAATATAATATTTTTTAAATAATTTTTCGTATATCAATTCTCTTTAATAACTTATTTCTCTTCTTTTTCATTCACTCAATTTTTCATCCATTCAATTTTTCGTTATGTATACAATACTTTTATAATTTAATTTTATTGATTTTATTTTTAAAGATTTTTTTTATGGAATTAAAATTTAGATAAATTGATATAATTGATAAATAGGGTACCCTGTTTTCGAACTAGAACTGAATTGGAATGGAAGAAAAGAGTATCCCGCTAAACAGGGTAGGTTCCTGTTCTAAAATTTAGAAACTAAATTATTTAGGGTAAGTTCCAGTTCTGAGTGAAATCGAAACTAGTTTTGCACACCCTTAGTTTGAATCTTTATCGAAATTAGGTTTATGAAATTATTGGTAATATCCACTATAAGCTAGATGAAGGGTTTACAACATTAAACTTAGAATTATTGCTTAGGAGCAAAGTTATTGCTCATATAGTCTCCATAGTATTTCTACCAAAAGCAGGACATAAATGAGATATAGGAAATATGGAGAAATTTCTAGTATAGGTAATATTATCCAATCGTTCTTTGAGAATAAGATATGTGATCATTCACCACTTACCCAAAATCACACGAAATACAACAGCGACTTTCTGTTTTGGGCAAATTTTGACACTTATCTTTAGGAGCTTTGGAATCACACTTAATGATAAAGTGTCAATTAAAGTATCAAATGGAAATTCCTTTACCTTCACCACTATCACTCAAATGGGATACAAACACTTAAGAAATGGTGAGTGGGTTAGGAAACTGGAGCTTCATCAACTTAAGAACAAATCCTCGAAGAAACCGAGACCTTCTCTATAAGCACTTTGCAAACTCAACTATCTCTTTTATAAGAAGATGTTCATAGTTTGCAAAATAATATGGTATCCAATTTTGCACGAATGGATAATAGGATGGAATGTATTCAAGGCGACATCGCGAAAATTCTACGACTTCTTTGCAACTAATCTAAAGCATCTCCTATGTGATTATCGGACATATAGTCATTCTCATGTTTTAATGCATCATTTCAAATTCATGTCTTTAAGTACTTTAATGTAGCTATGTCTTGTAATAAATTTGAATCTTGTGATTTAGACTTAGAACTCATGTTTTTAACTTGATGTTTATCATGTTTGAATTTAATGGTTTATTGTTGTGGAATTAATATTCTTGTGCTTGAGTTTTTTTTTTTTTTTTGTATGTACTCTATAAATCTATTTTATGATACCAAAGAGGGAGAAATATAAAGTAAGTCTTGATGGTAATATAGGGAGAGAAATATTTACATTTAAGGAGAAATATAAAATTTGTGTAGAAATATTTATTTGGTTTATTGATATTGGTATATAGTGATGATATTTTATTTGGTATTTAGAGCTTTGGTGTTTGGTGATATTAATATTGATATTGATTATTATTTTGATGATAATATAGTTGTTATATTTTGTTGTTATTATTACATTGATTATCACCTTTAAATTGTTTTTGATACATTGATCATAAAACATAAATTGGTAATATTGTTGCTATATCGATTAATATGTATGAATAGGCAATAAATTATCATTGATAAGAAGAGAATTACATCTATGCATAAGGGAAGATTTTTTTTTGTTGTAATTCTTGTATGTGTTAAAAAGTAGTACTTGGAGCATGTTGATGATATTATAAAATGTATATAGAAGTGGTTCTTTTCTTTGCTTGTAGTATTTTCTTTTGTAGAAGGAATTTCATTCAAATTCGAAGGGAGAGCATGTCTTCATAAAGAAATGGGAGATTGTTGACCTTAGTGTCACACAAACTCATGTTCTCATGCTTTAATGATAACAAATATATTAATTCAATCAAGCAAATGAACAAGGAAGCATCAATGATTCAAGTTAAAGAATCAAGATACAAGTTAAGGGTATTTATTCTTAAATCTTAGAAAATAAACTTGTATGTGTGTAAGTGTTGTATGTTTGTAAGCTCAATTATTTTGTGCAAAATTATATTTTTTATACTTACAAAAGGTACCAAAAGACATGCTTTTGAAACCTAAAATATGAACTTAATCGTATTTTTTAAAACTGAAAAAATGACCAAACTGCAAGATTTTCATAGACCAAATTATAAGATTTTTAAAAATTATGAAAACCAAGCATGTAGGAGGAACCGGTCAACTGGTTGCATGCATCATCCCTTAACCGTTAGTTTTCTAAAATTGATTGACCAGTTCAGGGAAAAGGTCATCCTCTTGCGTTTGAAATTTGAATTTTTATTAGTCTAACGGCTTGTTTTCAAACCCTAACTATAAATGCAAGTCTTGTTCTCATTCATAAGCATATTTGAATGTTTTTCTCTCAAACATAAATGCTTAAAAACATATTTCAAGTTTTAATTCAAATCTTGAACTTACAAAGTGCTACAAACCCACTTCAAACACCTTCTTCCTTAATTTATAATATTCTCACTTATTAGAGAATCATTTGAAGGTGTCATTCATTTTATACATATATTCTCATTTGTACAAAAGTGAAAGAAGTATTCTTTCACTTTAGTATTATGAGATTGAGTGATTAGGAGAGAATCACTTGTAAGGGTTTAAAGGAGTACAAAAATCTCATTTATTGTAAATTGAGTCTTAGGGTATCAAGGCTTGTTCTTTACTTGGATTAAGTGATTGGAAAAGAATCACTTTTAAGGTTTGAAGGAGTACCAAAAATCTCATTGGTTGTAAATTAAGTCTTGGTATATCAAGACTTGTTGATATTATAATCTTCAAGTAGAACTTGAAGGAGTAGACATAAGTAAGGTTGTGCTAAACCACTATAAATTTAAAGTGTTAAATCTCTCTCTCCTTACTCTTTTTACTTTTAAAGCTTATATTTGATTATGGTTGAATTGAAGAAAAAACTTAAATTTGTCAAATTAAGCTTAAAAACTTAATTCACCCCCTGTCTCCTCTCCCCCTCTTTAGGTTGTATTTTAGTATTTCAAAAAAATCAATCTTGAAATCAACCTCACGCGCCACCGAAAGTTTTCAGTCCGCCGCACAAGCTTCACCACACGACTTACACTCTAGCACGCACCTACCACTCATGCACTCCAACACGCCAAAGTGTTACCCTATTGGTTCACCTAGTTGGACTCAGTTGAGACCTAGTTTACCCAAATCGACTAGGTTCTGACCAAACCCAATTTGCATGTCACTTTAACTTTGACCATTGACAGTTGACAAAACAAAAAACATGTCAAACTATACTTCTGCTTCCAATCCCAGTCATCTCATTGATGTCATTCTTGATAGAACCAACTACAACATATAGTCACAAAATATGATAATCTATTTTAAAGTAAAAGATAAGGGCCTTTATACTTTTCATGCTTAACTTGATGTTTAGGAGAGTACTCAATTCAAAATACTATCGTGGTTCATCAACACATCTACACCAACCATTCAGTCACTGCTATCTCATTTAAAGAGTGCTTATGAGGCTTGGACATTTTTGGGCAAGGGCTATAAATGCAACCATGATGCATCTCTCCAATTTTAACTACAAGTTGTATTTAACTTTTCAAGATCTTAATTAGTATGTCTCTTATTTTCACTCCTAAGTCACTACTATTGGGAATCAGCTGAATGCTACATCCACAAAAGTAGTGACTTAGGAGTGAAAATAATACCAAAACATTCTATTTGAGTGCGATTTTCTTAATACTTGAGAGAATATTCTGCAATTATCCTCTCCTTATATTTAGAGAGAAGTCGTAGTCCCAAATTTTATGGTGAATTCTTTTGTTTTGCCTATGATTTTATTCCAATTAATTTGAGATTTTCTACATCAATCTATGTGTTATTTATTTTCATCTTTATTATTTATTATTGTGTTTATATGGTAGGAAAAATCGTCTATATATATATATATATATATAAAGAGAGAGAGAGAGAGAGAGAGAGAGAAGGCTAATCCTCTTATTTACATAATAATTATTTGTGAATTTCACTTTAAGTTGCAGATAAAAATTATCCAGCATCCAAACAAGAATTAGCCTATATAATTGCATACGCAAAGCTCTCTACTTGTTAAATATATAATCTATCACATATTTATTTAGTTAGTTAGTTAAATAATATTGTCTCATGATTAGAATATTAAATATAAAAAATTAATCAAAGTCAATTTGGCCATTCATCACTGTAAGACATAGTCAAATTTAGTTATAATAAGTTGTGGTTTAGTCGTTTGTTCCACAAAATCATGTGCGAATTAGCTACAACTTACCAGTAATTGAATTTGCACCAAACTCATTAATCTTACAAACATGAAATGTATAGCCTAACTTTGCATGTGAATATTTTTTTTTTCTGTCCCATTGGTTTGCAGCATGCACTTGCACTTTCATTACAACTAGATTTATAGAAAAGATAATTTTGTTATTTAATTATATAGGTAGAGTTACACTGCAGCATCATTACACTTAAACTGTTATGTTGAATTGTAGAGTGAAATATTTTCTTATTTGACCACAGACGTAATACTATAGTATGACTATGTAAACGTTATATTACTCTGAACAAAAATTCTTTTTTTACGAACCTAAAAAAATATGTGAATATCATTGTTATTAACAATTAACTATTGTGAGATATTAAGGAATATTTATTATATGAGTCATGTTCATTGTTTCATGTTACAGTGCATGCTAAGCTATGACCATATGGACTTGTGCAAAATTGAGGTTTGATTTAATATGAAGTCAAAGATGAAATGCGTTTATCAATTTTGTCATGTGCTACAGATTCTATAATACTTCATTTATGTTTTTATATTATAAAAATTAGAAAAATATATTTGTATTGAAAAATGCATTGAATTAATTTTGATTAAAAAGTTTTAGGTGTAAGGTTTAGCATTTTATAAAAAATTAATTTAGTCTAGAAAATTATATTAATTTATGTTAAATTAAAGTTATTTTGATGTAAAATAATGTTGATTTGTACCAAATTTAGTTTGATTGTATAGACAGTTGTTATAAATGTTCACACTTTCTCAAAAAAACATCAATTACTAAAATACTTTCTATGTATTTATTTATTGTTGTTGTACAATACAACAACCGCTCAGCATATATTTATTATTGTTGTATGATATGGCAACTATCGTAAGGTAGACTAGCCTTTGTGTGTTTATACATATATATATATGTTGATACAGTAAAAATCTTTTTAGTGGATCCCATGCACTAGTAACGATCTTCTTTTTCCTCAAACGTTTTTCCAACCTACAACTACAACGAAACCTCAGAGGTAAAAGCCGGTTATCCGACGAAAATTCTCCAATTCTTAAGTTAGGATTTTACTTGTGAATATTTTTAGAAGAGAAAACTAAAGGAAAAAGATAATGTATGTATGTTCTAGGGTAGTTTTTTCATCATCATGCATACCTGGTAACCATTAAGCTTCTTTTATAGATGTGAGTCTCTCAAACTTGGTAGAATTTTATAAAATCTAGATATAATAATCTCATTAGTATTTTAATTTCAAGAATCGCAAAGATTCTATTTTGTAAGCATCGGCTTTCCGAATTTTATAGGATTTAAACCCTTCTTGTAGAGTAGATCTACCAGACTAAAGATTCTTATTATGGAATAATCTGGAGAGAGTTTGGAAAGAAAACAAATTCTTCATAGATACGTAACCGTAGAGAGGTTTCGGGGAATCCTTGTTTGAGACTCCTTTATTCATTTGAAATAAGTTTAGGTATTGCATATTTGAGACCTTTATAAGCTGTGGCTAAAACCTTTATAAGCTATGGCTGAGACCTTTATAAGTTGTGGCTAAGACCTTTATAAATTATGGCTAAGACCTTTATAAGTTGTGGTTAAGACCTTTATAAGTTATGACTAAAACCTTCGTGTGGTGGTCTCGAAATGAGGTTCTGACCCGAGGCCTTTATTGTGACTTTGGGAGGTCTTGGCTTTTACTACTTCTGAGGTCCTTGTTATCTCTTAGATATTTTTTCTCGGATCGGGCCAGGCCTCGGGATTCCTCTGCTCTTTATGGAACTATGTTATAGGCCCATGGCTCATTAGGCTTCTAATTATATCTCCAACATAAAACCCCTTAGTTTTAGTCAAACAATGGTTGTTTAGCAAAAACTAAAAGTTGTGAGTTGAAAAGAAGTGCTTATACATAAACTTTTCATGGTAACTTGGAATCCGCAAGCCTTCATCCATGAGGCAACTTTCAGTTGGCTTATTGGACAACATCGTTTCGGGTCCCAAAGAAGTCAGCGCAGAACCCTCTTAATGTGCTGAGGCAGTTGGCAAAGGGTAAAAAGGTTGCGAGGGCCTCTCAAGCCCCTAAGGCTAAGGCTAGAACATGGTTGGGGCATCTGCTCCCCGAGATGTTGCTAAAATTTATAGTTCTAGCAAAGTTTTAACCTCTACAAAAAAAGCTGGGGTCCGAGGTGACCTGCCCCCTCCTCTTGCCCCTAAGAGTGATAAAGGGAAACACAAGAAGAAGGTTATTGTGGTGGATGAGGATGAGGATGAGGATGATAGGCCAAGGCAAAAAGAAAGGGATGCCGGCTCGAAAAACTGGTGGCAACATTGTTACACCTTATCTTCTCCAAAATGATCTTCCTACTGGGGTGGCTGAGCTAGGTAAGTTAACCCTCATTTTGCTTTTTAGATAATAAAATATTCTTGGTCTTTTCTAACATCTTGTTATTTGAATAATCTGTTTAGACGCAATATGTCGTTGTGGTCTACCAAGACACTGTTAATGCTGTCTCCATTGGTCTAGCCGTAACAAAGACTGTCTGATTGGGGGAGAATGCTAAAGAAGCAGAGAAGAACTTGGCCATGAAGCAAACTCAGTTTGAGGTTAAAAAGGAGAAATAGGCTCGAGAGATGGAGGAGCTTCAAGTCAGGGTAACTATTGCATAAATCTTCCTATGCGGAGTTCAACAGGAGAATGGCACGCTTGAATATGATCTGAATAAGTCAAAGGCAGAGTGTCAGAGACTTTGCCAAGGTTGAGAGGAAGAGGTTTATATTCCTGGCCACCAAGCTTGAAGAGGTTGAGGAGGTGGTTGAGGCTACCATTGTTCAATGGGTCAATGAAATAATTGACCTGACCTATAAGACATTTCAAGGTCGATATCTAAACTTGAATCTGACTTGGCTATATGAAGCCTTGTGACGTGCGCCTCCAACCTTTAGTAAAGACTCCTCAGATAGCATCCTCTCTGAGGGAGCCCCCTCCTAATAACTTTAAGATTCCTCATGTTCCTTCTGTTAATCAGACTAACGTCTCAAATAATTCGCCAAGCCCCCTTGCCGACCCGAAAAACTGAATTGCGTAACCTTCTTTTTTCTGTTGCTTTGCCTCCCTTTCATTCTTCATAATTGGCATTTTGCATAATTTATAGAACTCAGTTGTTGTCAAGGAATACTCTAAAAGACCTGACTTGAACTTAATTGAGAGAATGGAATTTGTGCCACTAAAATTAATCTTCTAGTCTTCTTTTCTTGGAGATGCTATTTTCAAGCAAGAACCATACTAATCACTAGTATGCCTTAAATTCCAGGCTTTAATGGGTTTTAGATATTATTATCCTGACTGGAATTTTTTTCACTACAGTTATTTGGAGAACTATTTCGTTCTTGTATGTCTTGAAGTTGCGTTTAGGGCTTATTTGAGCTGAGGATACTATTACCTCAAGTAGATGAGAAGCTAACGTCTGGGAACTGTGTTACCCATACTTGGGCTTTGGGAGGAGATTACTCCGAGATGTTTGAGATAGTCATTCAAGAACCTCTTTTACTCTTGTACGTCCTGAGGCCGCGCTCAAGGCTTGTTTAAGCTAAGGATATTATTACCTCAAGGCAATTGATAAACTGATGTCTAAGAACCGTGTCACCCATACTTGGGTTTCGAGAAGAGATTACCCCGAGATATTTTAAGATATAGGCCTCTGAAATCATACCAGCTAAATTTGGATTTTCGGATAATATTACCCCGTGATGAATAAAATATAAGCCTCGAAAACCATAACACCCAGATTCGGGCTTTTTGATAATATCATCCTAAGGTGAATAAGAGATAAGCCTCAGGAACCTTATAACCTAAATTCGGGCTTTTAGATAATATTACCTCGAGGTGAATAAGAGATAGGGCTTGGGAACCTATTACTCAGATTCAGGCTTATGGATAATATTACTCCAAGGTGAATAAGAGATAGGCCTTAGAAACCATATTATCCAGATTCGTGCTTTTGAATAATATTACCCTGAGGTGAATAAAAGATAGACCTTGAGAACCATATTACCCAGATTCAGGTTTATGGATAATATTACCCGAGGTAAATAAGATATAGGCCTCAGGAATCGTAACCCCTAAATTTGGATTTTTGTCTCGAGGTGAATAAGATATAGGCCTCAGGAACCATACCACCCAGATTCGAGCTTATAGAAAATATTACCCTGAGGTGAATAAGAAACAGACCTTATGAATCATTCAACCTAGAATTGAGCTTTTGGATAATATTACCCCGATGTGAATAATAGATAGGCCTAGGGAACCATACCACCTAGATTCGGACTTTTGGATAATACTACCCTGAGGTGAATAAGATATAGGCTTCAGGAACCATACCACCCAGATTCGGGCTTATGGATAATATTATCCTGAGGTGAATAAGAGATAGGCCTCAAGAACAATTCAACCTTGATTCGAGCTTTTAAATAATACTACCCCGTGGTGAATAATAGATAGGCCTCGGAAACCATACCACCTAAATTCGAGCTTTTGGATAATATTATTTCAAGGTGAATAAGAGATAGGCCTCGAGAACCATACCACTTAAATTCAGGTTTTTGGATACTATTACCTTAAGATGTATGATTCCCGTTCTTTTCTCCATGGCAGTATATCTCTTCCTAGTGATATTTTATCAATGATTGCTTTCATAATCCTTGGTATGTGAGACACCTGGAATATTACTTTCCATGGCCTCTTCTAGTATGGGCTTGAAACTCTCTCTCCTTTTTTTTTTATCTCTTCAATTTCTTTTGTCAGCGTTGGGATTTGTGTACCCCTTTTTATCTCTATCTCCTTTTTTTATTATTATCAACCAATCGCTTAATCAACCATGCAATTTTTGTAATTCTTAAGTTGGAGGGATTTTGATGCAGAGATGAAGCTTCAAAATTATGGTTTGCGCCCTCCAAGGGTGGGGTTAATTATCATCATTTTGGTTAACCGTCATTATCTTCTCAAGGGGATTGTCAAGGAAACTTTCCCTTTTTTTATTCGGTTTTTTGTTGCATAAGTTCGCGTAATTGCCATGATCTTTTTTTTTTTTTTTTTTTTTGCTGTAGTTTCTAACTTTTTGTTCAGATCCCCATAGATGGTGGTAGATGTTGATGTAGCAAAAATTCCTTCAGTAAATTCTGTGCAACAACAACAATCTTATTTTTCCTCAAACGCTTTTCCAACCTGCAACTACAACGAAACCTCAGAGGTAAAAACCGGTTATCCGGTAAAAAGCCTCTAATACTTAAGTTAAGGTTTTACTTGTAAATATTTTTGGGAGAGAGAATTAAATAAGAACGAGAATGTATGTATGCTCTAGGATAGTTTTTTCATCATCATGCATACTTGGTAGCCATTAACCTCTTTTTATAGATGTGAGTCTCTCAAACTTGGTAGAATTCTATAAAATTTGAATAGAATAATTTCAGTAGTATTTTAATTCTAAGAATCATAAAAATTCTATTTTGTAAGCATCAACTTTCCGGATTTTATGGGATTTCAACCCTTTTTGTAGAATACGTCTACCAGACTAAAGATTCTTATTACGGAATAATTCGGAGAGAATTTAGAAATGAAACAAATCCTTCATAGATATGTAACCATGGTGAGGTCTAGGGAGTCCTTACTCCTTTATTCATCTGAGATGAGTTTAGGTATTGCATGTCTGAAACATTTTTAAGCAGTAACTAAGACCTTTATAAATTATGGTTGAGATCTTTATAAGCTATAACTAAGATCTTTATAAACTGTGGTTAAGACCTTCATGTGGTGGTCTCAGAATGAGGTTCTGACCCGAGGCTTTTATTATGACTTTGGGAGGTTTCGGCTCTTACTACTCTTGAGGTCCTTGTTATCTCTTATGTATTTCTTCTCGAATCGAGCCAAGCCTCGGGATTCTTTTACTCTTTATAGATATGTTGTGGCCCCATTGCTTATTAGGCTTCACTTAGGCTTTGAATTATATACCCAACAATATATATATATATATATATAATTTTAATAAATTTGTGACATAACACATGTGTAGTATTTAGGGGTGTCTAGCAATTTCAATTTTATTTGAAATCGCCAAAAATCAAATCGATAAAATTGATTTTAAACTAAAATCGATTATTTTAGAGTATATTTCAATTCCAAAAAATTAATAACCGATTTTTTTTAAAGTAGGTTTTGGTTTTAAAAATTGTTGAACCAGAACCAAACTGAAGAAGTAGATCGATTTTAAAAATAAAAAATTATTTTCAAGTTAAAGAATTTAATATTATCTCATATTTAAATACAAGCTCTTAACTATTGAATTATTTATTTAAAGTTACAAAATTTATTTTAATTATTTTATTTTATTTTATTTTTAAGATAAAATAAATAAAATCCATAATATTTGTAATTTTCTATTAAAATTATTTATTCAATAAATTATTCAATTAATAAAACCATAACATTTGAAAATTTTTATTAAAAGTATGAAAAATTAATGAAATTAATTTTAAATAAATACTTCTAGCTAAAACACAATATATGATGATGGAATTTATAACTCGATGAGATACATAGAAAGAATTAATTAATGTCTTTATAATACTTTGTTTTAACTTAGTTTATTATGTTATACTTATAATAATTTAATAAAATCGTGATGTGTTATATTTATTTTAAAATTATCGAATAAATTAATAATTATAATACATAAATATATACATAGTATAATATTATTAGATATATAATTATACTATTGTAAAAAAATTAAATTTATTTTTTTAATGATGTGTAATATTAACTCGAGTAATAATACAATATTTTTCAAATAATTTATCGTATATTAATTTTCTTTAATAATTTATTTCTCTTCTCTTTTGTTCTTTCAATTTTTTCATATATTTCAATACTTTTATAATTTAATATTATTTATTTTATTTTTTTAAAAAAATTCATAAAGTTAAAATTTAGAAAAAATTAAATTAATTGATAAACAAGATACCAATATTTTCGAACTAAAATCGAATTAGAACCGAAAAAAGAGTATCTTATTAAGCATAATAAGTTTTGATTTTAAAATTTAGAAATCGAATTATTAGAATAGGTTTTGATTTCGAATCACTCAAAATTAGAATTCATTTTGTACACCCTAATAGTATTAGAAAAAAAGAAAAAAAAAAGAGGACTTGTAAGAAATGCCTAGGGTTAACGGGGACGTCTATTAAATTGTAAAATTCTTCAGCCACAATCATTGTAGTTTTAGCAGAGCAGTAACTATAAATGTAACAGTAAGACAGGGTTGAGCCGATTTGGTCTAAAACCGCACAATACTAAACGCTATCATAACATTTGAATTTTATTTATTATATCTAGTATATAATTTACATTCAAATTTTTTATTACATAAAATTTAAAATATTTTACATAAAATTTAAAATAAATAATAAAAATTTTTAAAAAATTAAATTTCAATATTTCAAAATTTATATAAAAATAATAATAAAATATACCTTAATCAAGTTCAATATTTAAATTCTGCTATCAAATATAAATAACAGACATCATAACGGTAGTCATGCCACATCACTATAGTTGTAATATACAATCAAATAAAAATAATAATGAAACTGTTCGCTTGATGATTTCACATTTATCAAACCCCACCAACATGAATAAAAAAAAGGTGCGTGCCCAAATTTGTATATAAATTATGGTCAATAAATGAAGATGTTTGGTTTCTTCAAACGTTACTTTCTTCAATTTTACCACTTATTTTGATATATATATATATATATATATGTAAAATTGAATTTTTACCATAGTCAACTGCAATTCAACAATTTGTATTATTTGATATTGGGGTACATGACTAATTTTTGTAATAAGATTTGTATCACGTTTTTAAGATGTTTCTTATATTTTTTTTTTAATTTACGTTACTTAAGATGGTGTAGAATTTATACCCCATATTTATTAGTTGTAAGAGAAATAGGATATAGTTCATTATATATAGAATAGTTTACAAAATAATTTTGAATCAGTGATTTATATTTATATATTAGAACAACCTTGGTCTTAGGTCAAGTTAGGAAAAAGACAAAATCCCCACCGTCCATCGTTTAAGAGCATGCTCTAAATTGTAAAGAGTTTTTTCTTTTTCTTTTTTTTTTTAAGTCAATGAAGTTGTTTGGTCAAATGTAACAAACATGAGTAAACACAAAATTTTATTTCATCGAAAACATATTTCTTGTATAAAAAAGCAACAAATTGTATGATATGATAATTGTCAAATGTACCTAAATTAAACAATTCATATCATTATTAGGGAGATAAAATAGGTTCAATTTTAAATTTTCACACAACATGATAATAACTAAAATAACTTTTGTCATGTTTAATTATATCCAATTTCGAATTTGATAAATTATATCATATACTAACATGATTTAGAATATATACGAGATTGAGATGTTGTAAATTTTTACTATAATTAAAGCAATTAGTTATAAGATGAAGTTATTAAATATAAATATAAGTATAGAAGTGAGTGACCCCCATTTTAAATTGATAATTATCCAACACTTTAATAGTTGTGCTTTCAAGGTTAAATTAAAATATAATAATATCAAAGATAAATTAAAATAGAGTTATGTTGACATTATAAATTTCATGCTATTAATGATTTTTATGTAAATATAATTTTTTTTTTGAAGTAGTGATTAACATATTTTTTTAATCTTATGGTAATGAAGATTGAGAAATTAGTGGTCTAATCGTCCGTGGTACTCTTAGCACTTTAAAATAATAACAATTAAAAATATACTGTTCATATCATGCGTGGGTCTTAGTGCTACAGTGACAAAGACACATGGCAAGTTAATGTTTATGTTGTATTGATCCACGCAGAATGGCAGTCATGTAATTAATGAAAAATCAAAGGGTATTAAAAGTAACAAAAGTCATTACTCGAGTTTTGACTAGAACAGGAAGAGACATTACAAGAGTTGTTTAGTCAAGTGGAGTTCATTGTCATCTGATTGGCTTGTCGCTCGAGTAAAATGCTGACTAGCAAGCTGTCCACATCATCTACCAGAAGATGTAGTTGCTTGCTAATGAATTTGGCTATCCATTCCCCCTTCGTCATCGCCTTCGGTGCTGCATTTATTTTGGTTAATAACATTAGGATCCCTGTTTTCTTATATTTTCACTAATATAAATATATTTTATAAATTTATAATAAATAAATCACAACTTATATATATATATATATATTATTTATTTATTTATAAAAATTAAAGATTTAGGGATCCGCAATATTATTATCCCTTATTTTACTAAATTTGTAAGGGAAGGAAAAAAGAAGACCCTACTCACCGACCACCCTCCAATACTTAAAATCAATGAAACAGCAATTTAACACATAATTATCACAATATTAATTAAATTGGATGCTAAAGAACTAAATATTAATTAATTTATTAAAGTCAAAAGAAATAAAAGTATTAATATGAAATTAAAATGTACTGCTAATAGTCTGCTATATAACTATTATCATAAACATAAACTTAAAGTATATTTCACAATTAAGAAATATAACACATAAAATTTTAAATTTTACGGAAATATAACGGTGTTATGTTAATCAAAATGAGCCAATTAGGGCAGGTTTAAGATTTTTGTTGAAATTCCTAAAATTAATTTTGATAAACTACAACATTTTTTTTCCTAAATTATCTTTACATAGATAGTAGAATAATTAAGAAGAGAAAGTTTTTAGGTAGCATCAATAAAATTATTATGACACATGTATATTTAATTAAAAATTAATCAATTAGCTATAATAATGAAATTTAAACTTTCATATTTGGATGATTTTATTTAGTTGATAAAATAATCTATTAGAATAATATAATAGATTTAGAATTTCAATCTTGAATTATTCATACATACATGCATACATGAGATTATTCAAATCTTATTCACTTTAAAATCAATTAAAAAAAAGCTTTCTTGAATTTGCTCTGATTTTTTTATTTTTATTTTATATTCCGAGCCCCGTCGCCTCGAAAAGAGAGTAAAAATTTCACCCGCTACACTCGCGCGTGCGTCAATAACTCTTTCTTTAAAACAAATGCTCAAAATTGACAGGTAGGTGGTGCCAGATTTACCCGGCGACAACAAAACAGCCATTACTATATTTCCAAGCTCGCCCCTTACTCCCAAATACAACTCTTCCTCTTCAAATTTCTTTCTTGATTTCAGTAACTTTTAACAATGGAGGTTGTGGAGACGCAAGCTTTGTCCAACTTCGATCGTCAGTCGAAGTCTCCGTTTTCTTACATGGGGATGTCGTCTTCGGAGCTCCATTCTCCTCGGAACTCTGATTTTTCCTGTGAGTCGGTGACGGGGTTGATGGATGCGCCGGTGGATGTTTGTAGTGAGTTAAATGCGGTGGTTAAGCTGCAGAAGGTGTACAGAAGTTATCGCACCCGGCGCAGGTTATCTGATCCGGCTGTTGTTGCTGAAGAGCTCTGGTAGGTGCACAGAATCTATGCACTATTTCTTTTTTTTATTTATTTTTTATTTTTGATTATTAATATAAGTGAAAAATGGGAAATTGGTGAATTTAGAGGTGGCAAGCGATAGATTTTGCTAGGTTGAATCACAGTACGATATCGTTTTTCAATTTCTCTAAAGAAAGTCCCGCTTCAAGATGGAATCGCGTTACCCTGGACGCTGCTAAGGTCTTTTTTTAATAATAAAAATTGATTTTTACTATCTTGTTTATTAGTAGAAGAAGTAAAATTTGGTTACTATTAGTGGGATATAATTATAATCCTTGGTTTTTGGAAGGTGGGTCAGGGATTGTCAAAAGACTCCAAAGCACAGAAATTAGCTTTTCAGTATTGGATTGAAGCTGTAATTTCGATTACTTTTTCTGTTTCTTCTTTTGGTTTTTGGTTGAATTTAATATTTGTTTTACAGTATTGAATTTTGGTGGTTTATACTTTGTTCAGTTTTGTCTGATGAGTTCGTTGTGAATTATTATTTTGATGTTCTATGATAAGAATGAATTTTTGGGGAAGAGAAGAGAAGAGAAGAATAAGTACGTAGGTCTGGAGAGTTTTTTTTTTTTTGTTATTAATCTGATAATCTTTTTTCTGTTCAAATTGGACCTAAATAGGCCACTTCACTTTACAATTGGAAATCACAAGAAATCAAATCAAGAAATTCTAACTAGTAGACTGAAGATAAAGAGAGCTTTTAGCCACTACCTGTCTTAATAGTTAATATTATTATTTGACTAATTCTATTTTAATGGAAATACTTAATTCAAATGCTAAACTCCCTGATTTAGTCAATCACCACGTGCGCATCGTCTAGGTTGACCGCTCCAAGTAGTGCATGCAAGCCATGCATGACATGATTCATATAATTCCTCCCCACTTATAAAGTCCTTGTGCTCAAGACCAAAATTTGGGTCGGTCTTGGAGAAACGCCCCAAGTTTTCCCACGTTGCATCCTCACGAGAGGCCCCTTTCTACTGGACCAAAACTTGAGTCTTCAGAAGGTACTTTCCTTTTTGTAAACCCAATGGCCCAAGATGAATTTTGGTTCTGGAAATAATATTGTGTCATTTGAAACAAGAGGAAAGGTTACAATAGTGGTCTCAATTGGTCGCCATTTTTTTTTTTAGTAAACTAACGTGGAATACATTGTGTATTTGGGCCCATTTCGGTAGGTCTAATTTATAAGCAACAGACTCGATACAAGCAAGCACTTTAAAAGGCATACAAGCAAGCACTTTAAAAGGCCCGAAGAATGGAGGTGCCAATTTTAACGAGCTCCAGAAGGAAACTTTTTTTTTTGGTGATACGGCTGTAAGCGCAAGTAGACATAATCACCCACCTCAAAGGTGACCTCCCGACAGTGTTGGTTCGCTTGAACCTTCATATGCATTTGAGCAGCCAACAAATTATGCCGTAGCTCTCGAAGAATTTCCTCCCTCGTGCGTAGCAAATCATCAAGTGTTTGGACTTTCGTAATACCTGGAATGTATGACAACATGGAGGGAGGTGGAAAACAATAGACTGCTTCAAAAGGGAATATTTTGGTGCCGGGATGGATGACTGTGTTGTAATTGTATTCTACCCATGATAGCCAATCCATCCATTTTCGTGCCTGGTCACAGGTGAAGTATTGTAAATATTGTTCGAGGGTGCGATTCACAACTTCGGTCTAACCATCCATTTGCAAATGATAACTTGAACTGAAACTTAGAGTTATACCATACAACTTAAAGAAAGTTCTCCAAAAAGTACTAATGAAAATCCTGTCCTGCTCGCTGACTATGGTGAGCGGCATACCATGCAAGCGAACAATATTCGAGATGAAAGCCTTGGCCACTGTAATAGCTGTGTAAGGGTGCTTTAGTGGCATGAAATGAGCGTACTTAGAAAGACGATTGACGACAACCATAATCACATCATGACACAGCAAAATCGACATTTCTTCGACAAAGTCCATGGAAATCTCAGTCCAAATTCGATCCGAAATTGGTAGAGTTTGAAATAACTAGACTGGACGTGAGATTTCATGTTTGCATCTTTGGTACACATCACAGTTTCAAATAAAATCCTTCAGCATGGTTCGGTCGGATCCCTGGCCACACAAAGCTAGAAGTGATGCGACTGAGGGTCTTGAGATATCCAAAATGCCCACTGGTGGAAGAAGAGTGCCCTTCCGCTAGAACCGATGGCAACAAAGCTGAAGTGGGACTCAAAAGTATTTTACCATTTTGCATCCAAGCCCATCCCTTTGAAACAAACTGAAAGAGCAATTATTGATCAAGTTAGCATAATAAGGTTGTTTTAGTACCTTACGCTGTAAAAAGTCTACCAATTCGCAATCGGTAATGAGATGGCTTGAAACTGAAATGTGGCAATTCGTGAGAGGGCATCGGCCCCTTGATTCTCCTTTCCTTTCCTTGTAATGAATAGTGTAGTTAAAGCCTATAATCTTGGGTAGCCATCAAGCTTGAGAAGGTGTGGTAAGGCGCTTTTTTAAGAGATATTTCAAGCTCCGGTGGTTGATTTTGATGACAAAAGGCTTGCCCAATAGATACGGATGCCACTTCTGAATTGCTTCAACTACCGCCAACATTTTCTTGTCATACGTGGACAACGATTTTGCCTTCCTCTTTAACGCTTCACTGTAATATGCAATGAGCTGATTTTGTTGAGATAAAATGGCACCTAAACCATCCTAACATGCATCACACTCTACAACATATTGCTGTGTAAAATCCAGAAGATGCAACACCGGTGAAGAGATGAGAGCAAATTTTAGTGTTTCAAAGGCAGCGAGTGCCTACTTTATCCAATTAAACCCATCTTTAGACAAAAGCTTCGTCAATGGAACCGCTATCACACCGAAACCACGGACAAATTTTCAATAATATCCCGCAAGCCTAAGGAATTCACGGACTCCTTTAACTGTAGTTGGCACTGGCCAAGCTTGAACTAAGTGTATCTTGCCTGGATCAACCCCCTCCACGGAAATCAGGTTTCTCAAATAGTCGACTTGCATCACCCCAAACCGACATTTAGACTGCTTAACAAATAATTGATTTTCGGATAAAATGTGGAGCACTTACCGTAGGTGTTGAAGATGCTCCATCCAAGACTAGCTATACACCAATATATCATAAAAAAAAAAAAAAAAACAAAATAAACATGCACAAGTGTGGCCTGAAAATATTGGTCATGAGACTTTGAAGGGAAACAGGAGAGTTAGTCAACTCGAATGGGATCACTAGGAATTTGTAGTGTCTATCATGAGTACGGAAGACGGTTTTAGGAATGTCATCTTGTTGGACCTGAATTTGGTGATAACCCGAACACAAATCCAATTTCGAAAAAAATTTCACATTGTGTAACTTATCAAGTAACTCATCGATGACTGGAATTGAAAACTTGTCTTTTACTGTGATCTCGTTAAGGGCCCAGTAGTCTACACAAAATCGCTAGAACCAAATTGTGGGTACTTCCCCCATCAATGAGCACCGTCAAATCTTTATTTTCAACCTATCTTGTGACACGAAATTTTTGCAGATGTGTAGTACTTGCCAAGGCGTGGAACGATATTTCTGGTATGGCTTCCCATGTTGGTTCTATCTCCATGTCTATGTCATCAGTATCACTTCCAGTTAGCACGTCTTCCATCATAAATAACTGCGGGCAAGTATTTCTCATTGTAATAAATATAGAGGCCTTTCTCTCGCCTTTCTCTAGCTTCCTAACTCATAATGAGACGAACTGGCCCTTGGAAATTACCCGCATTGTTGGCTGTCCGCTTTGAAGGAGGGACAAGTGAAGGAGGGACAATTAGTCCAACTATAGAGCTCAGTTGTGTCGGTTTTGGTTCATGGAAATTGCTGGCCGAAATGGAGTCCTTGGCTTCCGTTGGAGATGGTTTCGTTCCTCAATGAGGTGAGCCACACTAATGGCGTCGGACAATGTTCTCGACTGTTTGACATGCACATCCAACCATATATCATCTTTCAAACTAGCTATGAAACAACCTACCAAAAATTTTATGGCAGATCCTCCACCTTGTGTGACAATTTCTCAAATACCTCCTGATATGCATTGACTGATGTCGTTTGTTTAAGTCGCGACAAGGCCTCTGATGGATCGTTAAAGTCGGTCGGTTCAAAACGGTGGAGGACGGCCTTGGTAAATTTATTCCATCTAAAGGAACCCCAGAATTTGGTAAACCAATGATACCATTGAAGTGCAACGTTTTCCAAGTAAAATGATGCCAACTGCACTTGCTGTTGTGGTTCGATCCCCTTGAATTCAAAATACTACTCAGCCTTAAAAATCCACCTGGTTGAACCATCGCTGCCGTATGTCGAAAAGTTCAATTTTAGATGAGTTTGATTCTAATTTCTATCAAAATTTGGGCCGATGATAGTGGTAGGATTGCTGCTCGACGCTTCTCCTCTTTCAAATGAATTGATTTATCTTTTCGTTGGGAGATCTCGTCAACCGAGTCAAAGAGCTTGTAGTTCGGTCATGACTCCCTGCAAGGTATCTTTAACCTGGATAAAATTGGTTTTTATCTCGTCAAAGTTGGTCTCATGGTGGGCCAGAAACTTGTTGACCTTAGTTTGAAACTAGGTATTCGACTTCATGCGTATATCCATGAACTGAAATGGCTCTGATACCATTGATAAGAATGAATTTTTGGGGAAGAGAAGAGAAGAAGAAGAACGGAGATTTGGAGAGTTTTTTTTGTTACTAATTTGATGATCTTTATTCAATTCAAATTAGACCTAAATAGACCACTTCACGTTACAATTGAAAATCACAAAAAATCAAGAAATCCTAACTAGTGGACTGAAGATAAGGATAGCTTTTAGCCACTACCTATCTTAACAGTTAATATTATTATTTGACTATTTCTATTTCAATGAAATACTTAATTCAAATGCAAAACTCCTAGACTTGGTCAATCACCTCTTGCGCATCATCTAGGCTGACTGCTCCAAGCCATGCATGACATGATTCATATCATTCTAATCTGATTTTGTATTGTCCTTTTGACTCTTTGTAGATTGATCCACGACATCGCTATGAGCATAATTAGCATTAGTATAACGACGAATGGTGTAAACTGATGCTGGTCTACCATTTTTCAACTGGTGAGAAAATTTTGCCTTTGGTGGTCAATTTTGGTCAAAAGTCAAATTTACTATTTTGGCTGTCCGGTTTAGAATTCCAGTGTCTCGTGATAAGTTCTCATGTGTGCTTGGTTATGGCTTCTGATTGTCCTTGGTATGGTGTCTATTCTGGTCGTTGGCATTGCCCACAAGTCTTGGCTGTGGATGGACAATGTTTTTGGGAATAAAAGTTTATATAATTTCATGTGTGCTGAGGTGATAGAAGCTTTACAGTCTAGATTGACTTGTATGAGCTAAGAGTTCATGTTCGCTCCAAATATTTACGGTTAATATTTTATGACTGCTGGCCAGGTTGTCTTGACATACGGCAGCAAATGTGTCTCTAAAATATAATTTGTTACGGAACAGGTTATTATATCATTTAGGAGAAAAGATGTTTATATAGCATAATTGGATCAACATATACTTTTTCAAGATAAATATTATCAATTGGTTTGTCAATCCATGCTTTTATCACCTTATCAATTCATTACCCGGTAAAATAGGAGTATATCGGGCATGAATCAGAATGATTTGGTCTTAGTGGAACTACACTAGCATCTGTTGGAAGATACAAAATGCTTCAAATATGTGTCAGGCATCAAAGATGATTGCTGAGCCTTATCAAGATTACATGGAAAACGGGAACTGGAAAGGAAACAAAAAGACAAAATATTAATATGATTTTTGCTTATCTTCATTTACAGCCACAATTATGCCAAAATTGAGGTAGTTGGCTTCTAAAAACTATTTTATTTTGCATTCCACAGGTTGGATATCGGAGACGGCATAGATCTTGATCTCAAAGAATGTTCAAGATTAAAGCTTCGACAACAATGCATCAAATATCTAGGGCCTGTATGTGCTCACACAATCTTATTCAGACTTTTTGTGTTGACATTATACATTGGTCAAAATGCATTTTGTTAAATAGCGTATGATTTATAGCAATCCTAACATGCATGTTGTCTTGTTTACTGAACATAGCAAGAGAGGGAACATTATGAATACATTGTTGTTGATGGGAAGATCATTCACAAACGAACTGGGGATTTCCTTGACACACAGTACCAAGTATAAATTCGTTATGATCACCTCAAGGAAACTCTATGCTGGTGTGGTAAGAGAGTTTAAACAATTGAAGAACAACTTTTTCACACTTTTCTCCTACTTCTAGTACTTCACTTTTATGAAATAAGTAATACACTTTCTGTACCTTCCAGAAAAAGAAAGGAATGTTCCATCATTCGAGTTTCTTGGCTGGAGGAGCTACAATAGCTGCTGGAAGGCTTGTAACAGAGAATGGAATTCTTAAGGCATAGTTCCATGCCCTGAGGTTAGGAAAGTTTTTAGCAGTTTATGGGATGCAAGATTTGCAAAAGTACTACTTTTTAAGTTAGCAATTTCACTTATTCAGGGAGTACAAGTGCGCAACAACAGTTATCCATC
Organism: Cedrela odorata; assembly: GCA_035584115.1. Lineage (NCBI taxonomy): Eukaryota > Viridiplantae > Streptophyta > Magnoliopsida > Sapindales > Meliaceae > Cedrela > Cedrela odorata. The sequence goes on from JAXCLQ010000003.1 coordinate 8,869,398, forward strand.
TGCACACCTTAGAAGAATTTATAGATTTCTTCATCAGTATTTGTAGCATATCTAATTATATAGTAATCATTCCTTTGATGCATAATCAATGATCTGAACTCTCATTTGTTGTTTGCAGTGGAAGTACTAGGTTCGTTATTGATAAACTAATGTATCATAAGAGATAGTAGGTGCTATCCTCATCCTTCGCACAAACAAAAATGCAATTTATCGACTATGCATAATCAAAGTTATGGTGTAAGATGATTATGTGTGGCATCTGATCCTTGATTATCTTGACTTCTCAGTCAATCTCTGACTATAGCGGCCATTATCGGCCAACAGATGACAGGCTTGACAGCTTTTTGTCATTCCTCAAGGAAAAGGGAGTGAACTTGGATGAAGTTGAGGTAATTCTTTGCATCTCACTTCAGTTGTCCTATGCATTTGTATTGGCCCTGAGAAGCTTTTTTCGTGAAAACGTTGTTCATTTTTTCTTGAAAATCAAGTTAAAATTAACAGTCAAAAGAAATTTTATTATTTCTTGCTGCTTGCTTTTAGTATGGATATTAATAGTTGAAATGTGACATCTCTTTTCCAGGTAGAAAAGGTGGTTGAAGTGTATTCTGATGACTGCAAATCTTACGGGGTTGAGAGGGCAGAGGAAGTGACAACAAACTCAGAACCTTATGAGCCCGAAATGCCCAAGTCAAAGGAGGAAAATCTTTCCTCAAAATCATCTTAAGTTACAGAAACAGAGACCAAAAGTAGTTATGAGAGGACTTTATCCGGTGGTCTTCAGAGTCTAATGGCTGATGTGCCCAAAACTCCTATATTGCAAAGGATCAATTCCAAGAAGGCAGGACACTCGTATCAATTAGGACATCAACTCTCGCTTAAGTGGACAACTGGAGCAGGCCCGAGAATTGGTTGTGTTGCTGACTATCCTCTAGAATTGAGAGTACAGGCATTGGAGTTCGTCAAATAATCTCCATACACCTCCGACGCCATTTCCCTACAGGCGGGTCACTGGTCCTTTGTCACCTAAAGACAATCCGGCATCAGATGTAGGCCATGGTCATGGAACTGACCTGTGAGTTCAGTGTATTATCTATCAGATCAGTTTTGATGTTCTTGTCTAAGGGAAGCTGTAGCGAATCTGTATATCTGATCCGCTCTTAATGTCACTTCAGCCTTTTATAATGCTAATATCAGAATGAAAATTTTGTATCTAATTATGTTTATTCCATTCGCACAAGAAGCTGAGGTAGATACTTGTCACGCGCAGACATTTCAGTGCTAAAACGTTATCTGGTTCCTCCTATATCTGCCTGGCACTTCGATAATTGCGAGTAGTCTTTCATTTGTTACGCAGCTTAAATTTTTATTTTTTGAGTGGACAATTTCACCCTAATTTTTCTGTTTCCCACACATAGGCGGTACACCAATGTTAAGGGAAACATTTTTTCAACGTTGAGAGAGCGCGTTCGTACCACCCAACCATTTGACCGAGTACCATTGATTATGACAATTTTTAGACAAAAGAACTGTAAAATGAACCAAAGTTACCAAACTAGATGATTTTAACACATTGTGAAGATGCATGCTCAATTTCTGAGGTTATGCATGCAACCAATAATTAATTCTGCGAAAACTTAAAAAAGCTGAGCAATTATGGACAGAAGAACGAAGTCAACTGGAGTCTTCATCAAACCACACCACAGTTCATCAGCATGCCACACCGCAGTTCTGACTGATATTCAGAATCCAATTCCTTAGATATTACATATATATTCTAGGGTTTCCACAATCCAAGTATAAATAAAATACACTTATTTATGTAATTTTTCCATCCTCAAAAACCTTGCTAGGTTTTACTAAGCGGCAGTTTTGCCATCCTATCCATCTAGTGTTTCATGAAATCCATTGCCATGGACGTTACCTCTCTCTATCTGCACCACCAAATTCATGTAAGTACTAATGGTTAAATTGGATTGATTGGAGTCCTTAATGTTCATTGAAAACTAGTTCATCGATATGTCAAATTATTATTACAGAAATGTTAAGAGTAAGGGTAACTTTTAAAATTGTGTTTCTAAAATTTATCTTTGAAAATAAACATAATATCTCTAGAAAAACTGCTTCCGAGATCAGAAAAATATCCTTGGTAAACCTTTATTGAAAATGTTCTTCTAAAATTTCAGAGGAAACAGTTTGACATTGTTTTAAAATATGTTTTCGCTTGTTTTCAAAAATTATTTTTAAGAACTGCCAAAAATAAAAATTATTGTGTTCAACATTACCTTAAGGAAGAAGTTTTCTCCCTTGATTTTGTTTTTAAAAAGAAAACGTTGGTTTTTTTAAAAAATAAGTGAACCAGATATTATAAGGATCAGTCTTCAATCCACTAAGTCTCTCTAACCCTTGGGCAACCAAGAAGTGTCATGAAAGAAAGTTATTTGTTTTTGCTACCTGAAAAAAACAAAATAATTAGAATAAACCATATATCTTATTAAAGTACCTGATGTAGGACCTGAAATTTGTTTTGGAAAATACAATAGTCACGTGTGAATAGAGTTAAGGCTTGCAGGCATCTGCAAAGATAATGAATCAACAAGTAGATAAAAATTAAAAAAATTAAAAAAATTAAAAAAATTAAAAATAAAAAATAATATTATGAAGCTTAGGCTTTAGCTACACTGCAAGAAATGACAATTGGAAAATATAGAAAACTTGATTTAGGACTGTCATACTTCAGTTTAACTTTAAAAACATAAAAGTCTAAAATGTTTGGTACATGAACATGGTTATATCTGATAATTAGTAATTTCATCCCACAAAAGTTGTGATTAAGGATTAGGAATTAAAAATTACAGCAAATCGATTTCAAACATACCTAAAATTAAGAATATTAATCGAAGTGGTTAGGCTATCTTCAGTGCCTGCTAAAACAGTTAAAGTGAACACTTTGAATGTTTTAATGTCTATTATACAGCTTAGAAAAGGAACACCAAGAGGGGAGAAAAAGCAACAATCCTTGGAAAAGCCTGTGATTGTATCATGGTATCTGAAAACATATGTTGTGGACGTCCTAAAGCAAGCAAAAAAGAATGTGTTTTTCTCACCTTTCCTTGCTTTTGTCTTCAGCAGCCTGACGAAGGTCATCACAAGCAAGTTTCAAACGGTGCGCACCAATGCTGGAAGCCATGCAACAAAATCTCATCAGTAAGAACCAATGAGATGCATATAAAAGATTGATGAAAATAGCTACATATGAATGAAACCCCGGTTTCAATTGTTTTATATCCATTATTGATTTCTAAGATTAAATTTTTTAATTATGTCTGACCTGAAACAGACACTAAGAATCAGTAAATGTTCAATGGTAAATATAAATGATTAGACTGATTCGAGCTATAAATTCAAATATATTATATAACTTGTGGGTAAGTGCATAAACCCAAGATTACCTAATTACTTGTAAGGTTCTCAGTAAAATGTTTGTATTAAAGTTTAAAAACAGCTGCAAAAACTAATGAGCAAATCAATAAAAATATTACCTTGCGGTGCTTCCAAAGAGCTGATGAATACAAAAATCCAACTGGTGAAATTCCAAATTTTCTTGATTCCTGTGAATAAAAACTCTTATTAGCATACTAAAATTGAGCCAGAAATGAATGGATACTGAATACAGTCAAAAGTTGAAGAACTTTTAAATTACAAATATGCATTCATCTCTTCCAAGATCTTGTCAGTATCACTGCAGAACAAGGTGATGACTTCATTAACAAATTCTGGACTTTGAGCATCTTGCAAAGCTCGAAGATTAGCAAATTGTCTGTTTATTACTCCCTGCAAATCAAGCCATGTATTTGTTTCACTAATCACTTAAACACAGTACTTACTAATTTTGCCTGGAAACTTAAACTTCATTTTAGAATCAAAGTTCAAAGTAGAAATAAAATCCAACAAAATCACAAAGTTACAATCTTTATGATCAAGAAACAAATACCCATTTATAAAGTTAAAAGATCTGCAGAAAATATGAATCTACCTCCTCATACATGGATTGCATGAAACTCTGCAACAGAGTTCTAGGAGCAGGTGCAGCCATTTTCCCTCTCAGATTTGGGAGATTACGTCGAAATTAAGAAACCTAATGTGGGTGTGTAATTGTTAGGGAACAAATTTACCTTTTTCATATAGCTAATTTGGTAAAGGCAAACCCACTGGCAGTTTATTTCACGAGAAAGATTTGCATTTTCTGTGAAAATGTACATGATCAAATCACATGTTGCCACATTGACTTGATTACTTGTGTTTAATTAATAAGTCGAAGATTTATGGAAAATTTTGAATATTTAAAGAAGAACGTGATTGGTGCGCTCTATTGGTAAAATTTTCAAAATTACCATATTTTTAAATAAATTCTTTCATAATTAGTTTTGTCAATTTTAAATAAATTTATCACTTATAACCACCTACTTTTAATTTTTCAACACAAACTCTAAAATCATTTCATTTTGTCTCTCAACCCAAAAACCACTAATAACCACAAATCCGAATAATTTTGGTAAATGTAAGAACAATGAGATCCTTTTATTTTTCTTACTAATATTTGCTTGATATCATAAATCATCATGTGCATATGTTGAGTTTGAGCTTGATTTCACGGATTTGTTAAATTTGTTTGTGCTTGATTTTTGGAAATTATGTTTGGAGTTGTCGCCATTGTGCGAAGAAGCCAATTTTTTGATTTTTTTATTATATAAAATAAATTCTTATTACCGTGAAAATAAATTCAATTTCATTAATAGTTTGATGTTGTTTTTTGTTACTTTTACACATGTATTGTAATGCCCCCAATTTCAAAGGATCGAATAACACTAGAAATAACATATATCACATTTAACTAGAACAAAATTCAATACTTATTAAAAATATATAAATATAACAATTAGTCAATTGTCTCTAATTATTAATAATCATAAGTCTCTAAAATAAATCATGTATTCAAATTACGCAATAAATAAAAATTTCAAAAATCCTAATACCTAGGAAACCAAGGGACAACAGAAACTTAGCCAAATCCATTCACTATATTCACAAATATTCAATCATTTGGAATCACAATAAACTATGAATTTTAAGTTCAGTAAGTATACTAGTTTTTTATATACACAAAATACACACATATTATCTATAATACTTGTACATGTTATGGCATGAGTTAAAAACATAATCATTTCAATAATTTCATAACATTTAAACACTGTAGAAGTTTTTTTCAAAATTTACTAGGAATATCTCATTTCAATTACTACTTAGTAGGATCTCACTTATCACTTATCACTGATTGAGCCAATGTCACCCGTTAATAACATATTGTATCTGAGATAAGCACAAGTGAAAAACAATAAACGCTCATGCCCGAACATAAGAGCTACTCTCTCACTCTAATTAGTGGTGAGTTCTCCCATATGCACAAATACGTCGTCACACGAATGTGAAGATACATTATATCTAGGGGTACTCCCAAAGGTCTCTCCCATATCATACGAAATACTTAACAATATACCAAACCTGAAGGAATGACCATACTTATAAAGGTTCCTTATAAACTTAAAATTGCCTATTAAGAAAATAATGAAATTCGATACCTTAGCATACAAATCTTAACTTTTATGAACACTTATAAACAAAATCATTTTTTATCACTTTAAACTCAATGCATATATTCATGATTCAATATTAATGCACATAGCTTATACAATCACATATAAATGCATCATCATGAGCAATTACATAAATACATAATAATTTGAAAATCAATACTTTTATAAATAGCGTATAATTGAAAAAAAAACTTTTAAAAATATAATCAAACACATATATACATTTATTATGATTCTTTTTAAAAGTCCAGTATATTTACCTCTTGACGATCACAACGAAGCTAACTTAAATACTTTGACCTATAATCAAAGATTGATATTAATAAGGCTTGTATACATCACCATAAAGCACAATATAACTTATTAGACCTTAGAAGTACAACTTACTAAACGAGACCCGATATCGGTAGAGGTACGACGTGCAGGATCGGTTCTCGGGCGTGCGACTGTTGTCACATGAACCCTACATAAAGGCTCCCAAAGGATCATAGACATGGATATATTTATATATTTTAAAATTTAAATAATTTAAACAAAAGGATCAACGTATGTAAAGTACATATACTTTAGATATTAATGTTTGGAACAAGCTACTCATTAGTTTGAAGGTGTGTCACACACACCGAGTTGATTACGACAAGTCTTGGTTACCCGGATTTGTGTTTGAAAATTTAGAACAATTTCTCTACTATTAGAAAACTCACTAGTTCTTTTGGAAGAGAAGGAAACCTATAAAAACCATTTTCATCCATTTCCTCTTCTTCCTTTCTCTATCTATTCTCTTCTTTCTTCCTTTTGATTTTGTTTAAAACAAAAACTTCACCTCATTCAACAATGGAGTTCACAGAAAGAGAGAAAGAAGAAGACAGTATTTAGGGTTTTTCAAATCCCCAATATTGAGTTGTGTTTTTAAAACAAACGTGCCATTTGTTTTCATCCACTCACTTTGTTCAAAACAAACTTAGTGAATTATAACTAGAACACTCTCATCCATGGGTTCCAAAATCCAATTCAATCTCATTAAATTCATTTAATGAATGAAAATATCTAGCATATTATAATATTAATCATATTAATGTATATTAATTTAAATGCTAAAGGTGAGAGAGTGTAAAGAGAGAAAGAGTATTTTATTTACAATATAAATAAAATGAAATGAATATTCTTTTAATATTTATATCATATATAAATATTAAATGTAATCATCACTTTTACAACATTTGACTTTCAAATATTAAATGCAAAAAGATGTTTGTTAACAATTTAACACTTGGCAACATCTCATGGTGCCATTTATCAACCAATGATCCATTTGATCAAATAACAATTATTTAATCATTAATAAATAAACCATTTATTTTTTAATATCATTGTAACAAAATATCTTTTCTTAGTTTCCATACATCCGTAAATTATATTTACGTATTGAATTATTACTGAAATATTTCCCACACATACGCGTGCTAATACGTCTTAATTGACATCCGATCAAAGTATTGTAACAATATTATCAATTAACTTAATGATAATTGTATATGACAATAACCATCATCATCAAGTAATCGATAAGTGTGTGACCATCTGGGTTCACCACAACCAAAACATGAGCGGATACGAACCTTTTCACATCACTTCAATACAACTCATTGCATCCAAAGTTCCTAATGTTCATGCGCAACCTCTAGCAAGATGCCACGAACCCTAGACACTAATGAATGAACCTATATAGTCGTACATGCATGTAATAAAGTCCCTCTAGTATGAACTCCCAATTGAGTGCGGGTTATGAAATCGTCAAACCCTAAACTCGACATAGGAACAGAGTCTCAAATCATATACAAGATTCGTGTATCCAAACACATATTTTCAAAAATACATACTCTGGCTAACGATTTCATTTCTCATGTATGACATCCCTACTTAAGATCTCAGGCTCAAATATCTGAGCCAGCAAATTTCGTTTTGGTCATCACCTGTCCTCATACACCAAGAAAACATTGCCAGTAAGCTTTTTTAACCAGGTGTGGCTAGCCCGGTGCGATATATACAAATGAACGATGTGCCTCAATGCAGATGGTAGCCATGACACCTTAGGTCAAAGGATTAGTGGTGCACTAGTACGGCTGTGTGAGGTATCATTGACTGTGAATAATCACTTATGTGATTCGTTATGTTAAGTCACGTTCAGTAACTCGTTCTTTAATGTATCACCTATATTTATACTCTTGTGTTATGAGACTTGTCACTCAACTATTAGCATCTAATACTAATACTTAGCAGCATCAAACAATCAGTTATGCAATATCATACTCCCATATGACATCACCTAAACGGAAAACTGATATGAATGTATTCAAATCAAAACTCTGTACTTATATAGATAACTCTTTGCAGATAAAGTCTTGATATCATAATACATCACAGGATCTCATTCTACATTATTTATTTATTAAGCAACTATAAATGCAAAATATTATAAATGCCATTTTATTAATCTTAAATAACTTTACAATTAAATACAGAATGATATCCCTGAACTACATGATACGATTGATTTAGGGCTGTCACACATCGATAAATTGGTGTCGTGATGGCATAGAAGTAGGGATATCCTACCCCTATAAGCCTCAGACAAATCTAAACATATAAACTTGTAATGCAGATAAATACAATCATATGCATTATTTCATAAATATATACTAAGGCTTACATGCCTTTCAACACCATGCCAAACATATACCACGATACTAATATACAGAATAGTATATGTACAAATGTCAATATGCACATAAATATACAAAAAATATTTATAATGTGTGTACATAATTAGGCGTCATGCTCAATTTACAAAACAGACAAAAATATTAACCTCTAGGTGACTGCGTGGAGAATTTGGAATCCCAATACTCCTTACGAATATTTCCTAGAATCCTCACCTAGAAGGAAATCCTGCAACCACTGGAAACTGTGGTGGGGTGAGTTTCTGGGGAAAACTCAATGAGTGGATACTAAAATAAAATAAATTCAGTTTCGACATAAAATATGTTTAAAGTTAAAATCAATTTCAGACAGAAATCATACTAACGGAACATCCATTGCATATTATAATAATTTTTAGAGTTATCATTTCAAATAATCAAATAAAAACAGAATAATATGCAGGGAAGTATATAGATTTTGGGTTAGATATCAGACCGCCTTTCGCCTCCTACTTCTCACATATACCAGTACCTTCACAGAATACAAATCAGAATGTGCTTTCAAAGCACATAAACTCCCCCCCTTATGTCTCCTAGCTAGGTTAAGTAAAAATTGAAATAACGGTTAATATATTATTAGAAATAAGAAATAAAACACAATTCAAAATACAGTGGTCGCCTGCTGGCCTCAAAATCAATATTTCAACAACTCCTTCACAATAATATATATATAAAGCTCAAAGTAAATCTCATTTTTCATATAAAGCAGAATGTAAATCAATTTATAAATAAACTATTCTTTATTTCATAAAACATTAAGTTTTATAAAATAGTTTTAAAGAAATGAAAATATGTAAAAATCTACTCACAGGTGTTATCAAAACTGAACAAAAATCATATCACTATTGGCTAGTTGGCCACTCCCTCGGCGTATCTATGATATATTTATACCAATTATTAACGTAATAATTAAAGTACATATACTCAAAATTTAACTACAACGATGATATATAGCAAGGTTTTTTTTTTTTTCCTTTTTGAATACTATTTTCTTCTACAATCCGAATATAACAATTAGTAATTAAGGTATCGATTATACTTAATTCACTATTACTAATCAATTTTGCACGATAACACATTATTTTGAAATATAAATCAAGTGCAACGCTATTGTTACTATTCATATCTTCTAACAAAATTTAATTTAATTTAATCTAACAACTAATCAGTTTAATTCTAGCCTAAACAAGTATAATCGATAAAAGTCGTGATAAATAGTAATTTTGTTATGAATAGTAATTTTCGTAATGAACAGTAATTTCTGTCATGAACAGTAATTTTCGTAAAATGTAAAAATACGATAGAAACGATGCTAGGAATCATACTGAGGGGTCAATTTAACCCTGAGACGTTCGATTTGCAGGTAATTTTGAAAATTCCCAAATTGTGAATAGTAGCACTATTCTCCTCCTAGTTTAATTGTCAACCAAATCGCTTAAACGAAGTTCCTAGAGTGTAGTCTGTGTTGTGTACGTGTGATTAGCAACAATAAATAGAACTTAAATCGATTGAAAATAGAGTAATTTAAAAGAAATTGAAAAAAAATTAAAAACTAAGAAGAAAAGAGAAGTTACAAGATGAAGAAGAATGCCCAGGTGTGTTTTTTGCCTTACTGAAATATCAATTGAAATGTGAATAAATTACTAATTTGCCCCTAAAAGTTTTTTTTAAAAGAAATTAAATAAAAGGGTAAATATGTCAATTATCATTTTCCTATACATATACTATGTTCTAGGCTTTGATTCTCTCTCATATGACCTCGGATTTGACTGAAATTCTCTCTCATATGTTCTAGGCTTTGATTCATATCGATCCTTATTCAGTCTTATTTCAGTAGAAACAAACCGTTTATCAATTAGAATTTTCAATCAACATCAGTTTTCATTTGAAGGTCGGGTGCGCGGATAAAGCTTTAGGGAAAAATTTTCTAAACTTTATAAATTGTTATCAAATCACTCCTAATAACTAATTAAATAGTAACATAGAGTTAATATCTCAGTTTTTAGCACCTCGAAATAAATTAATAAAATAACAAAATTGCCCATAATATGTAAAATGACTAAAATACCTTTGATTTAAATGTTTTATGATATTACATGGGCAAACTCCCACTTGCACTAGAGTCAATCACCGTGGTATCCAATACCCATCTTCTCCAAGTGGTGGTTTAGTTGCTGTTGTGTCATTTACTTAATTAGTGGGTCTGCCATATTATCCATGGATGAGGTTTTCTGCATGACCAGGTGTTTATCTACTATAAACTCTATGATCGAATAATATTTCTTCTGAATATGTTTAGACTGTTGGTGAGACTTCGGTTCCTTAGCAAAAGCTATAGCTTCATTATTGTCACAGTATAAAGCTGCTCGGTCAACTATAGAAGGAACCACTGACTCTGCTACAAAAACTAAGTATGTCGCTACTTCTAAAGATAAATGTAGAAATAAACTTTCTATCATCCACATTTGATTAAAAATCAGAATAAGTATAACCTTCAAGGTGTACCCCATAGGTCAACATTAAATCCTTAGTTCTTCTGAAGTATTTAAGGATTTTTTTGACCATAATCCGATGTTCTTATCTTAGATTTGCCTGATGTCTACTTATGACACTCACATCATATACTATATCAGGTCTAGTACATAGCATGACATATATAAGACTACATATTGCAGAAGTATAAGGAATCTTCTACATACACTCGTGCTCAGATTCAGTCTTGGGTCCTATCTCTCTTGAGAGATGAATGCCATGACTACAAGGTAAGAAACCCCTCTTAGAGCTATCCATATTGAACTTCTTTAGTACTTTATCTATGTACTGACTCTGGAAAATACCTACATTTGTTTCGCTCTATCTTTATAGAGGTGAATACCCAAAATGAAGGTCGCTTCTCCTAGATCTTTCACGGAGAAAATATTAGATAATCACAATTTAGTTTCAGATAACATGTCCAAATCATTTCTCATAAGTAGTATGTCATCTACATACAATACAAGGAATGTAATGACATTGTTATTCTATTTTCTGTAGACACACGGTTCATTAATATTCTTAGTGAAGCCAAATGATTTGACTGCATCATTAAATCATATGTTCTAGCTTTTGGTAGCTTACTTTAATCCATAAACGAATCCATTCAACTTACAAACCTCATGATTATCATCACAAGCAATAAACCAAACGGGCTATTGCATGTAAATGGACTCCTCAATGACATCATTAAGGAAGGCTGTCTTTACATCCATTTGCCTTATTTTATAGTTATAATAAGCTGTAATAGCAATTAATATCTGAATGGATTTTAACATGGCTACAGGCAAAAAGGTTTCATCAAAATCAATACCTTATTTCTTATTATAACATTTTGTCACCAACCTAGCTTTAAAAGTCTTTACTTTTCCATCTTTGCCAATTTTTCATTTGTAAATCCATTTACAATCGGTAAGAACAATTCCTTCTAGTGGATCAACAAGTGACCACACCTGGTTGGCATACATTGATTTCATTTCAGATTTTATGGCTTCAAGCCATCTTTCAGAATCGATATCTAATATTGCTTCTTCATAGGTTTTAAGATCTTCCTTTTGTATATCTTTTTCAATTATAAATGATTCAAAATCATTTTCAGAAAGGAAATAATATCTCTAAGGAGGGTGTGATATTTTAGCATATTTATAAAGAGTACAGTCTACAGAAGACTGAGGATCAAATCGAATTGGTTCATCAACATGAACTGGTTCATATGTATCAATACACTCATCCATTTTAGGTTGATCATTATCAAGCTTTCCAAACTCATCTGAAAGCTCAATATTTCTACTTACACCACCGTTCTCAATGAACTAATTCTCGAGGAACTGTGCTTATTTACTAATAAAAGTCCTTTGATCAGTATGAAAGTAGAGATAATATCCTAAACTATCTGTAAGATACTAAATGAATTGACATTTTTTAGATTTAGCATTTAACTTCCCAATGTAAGTAATTTAACATAAGTTGGACATCCCCAAGGCTTCATATAATTGAAGTTTGGTAGTTTTATACCATATCTCATACGGTGTCTTAGGAATTACTTTGGATAGAGTCCTATTCAAGATGTAAATTGCTGTATTTAGGGCATATCCTCAAAGATATGTAGGTAAGTCTATGAAGCTCATTATGGATCGTACCATATCCAAAAAAGTACGTTTCCTCATTTATGATAAACCATTATACTGTGCTGTATAAGGAGGTGTAAGCTGAGAAAGTATGCCATTAATTTTAAGAAATTCTAGAAATTCAGTAATTAAGTATTTACCTCCACAATCAGATTGTAGAATCTTAATTCTCTTTCCTATTTGTTTCTCTACTTCATCTCTAAATTCTCTAAACTTTTCAAAAGATTCATATTTGTACTTCAATAAGTACACATAACCATACTGTGAATAATCATCGGTAAAGGTTATGAAGTATGAGAAACCATTTCTGACCATTTTACTAAATGAACCACATACATCAGTATGTATCAAATTAAGAACTTTATCGGCTCTTTTCCCTTGTCCAACAAAGAGTGATTTGGTCATCTTACCTTGAAGACAGGATTTATACGTGGGATAGAGTTCAGAACCTAATAAACCTATGAGTCAATCTTTACCCATCTTCATAATCTTTTTGTTTCCAATGTGACCTAAATTATGATGCCATATAAGTTTTAAATAGTTTATTTCTAGATCTTTTCTTATTAATAGTATTAGTCATATTAATTTCATTAGTCTTAGGAACATATAAACTATTTACATTCAAGCCAGCACTAATCAATTTATTTCTCGAATAAATACAACATTTACATCCATCAAACATAAAAGTATAACCCTGTTTACACAATTGATTGACAGACAAAATGTTTCTATTAGTTGTATCAAAATACATAATTTTGTATAATACGAAAACATGACCCAAAGCAGAACAATTTTGCAAGTCCTTAAGCAAGTGGCATCAATTATGAGAAGTATCACTGCACCCTCCTTTAGTAATTGTTTACTGTGAAAGTCCTGTAACGTCATACAAATATGAGAAGTAGTAGCTGAATTAATTATCCAGCCATTTGAATATGAAGTAACACTTAATTTAATTCAATAATATGACTAGAAAGTATTCATTGCTCCTTTTTCTGTCTTAGGCTCTCTATGTAAAGAGAACAGTTCCTTTTCTAATGCCCGAGTTTTTTGCAATGATGACACTCATCATTGGCTTGGCTATTAGCAACTTGTTTGCCTTTGCCCTTCTTTTTCTTATTCTTGGAGACTTCTTGTTTGGGTTTAACCCCAAATGATTTCTTGCCTTTTCTTTTAGATGTCATACCATAAGACACTGTACCAAGAACGGTTTTCTTCTCTTTTCCCTTAGAGACTCTTTTATAAAATGAAACAATTTTATTCATAAGTTCATGAAGAGTATGTTCGAGTTTGTTCATATGATAATTGGTAACAAATTAGTCAAAGCTAGACAAGAGTGACCGAAGGATCAAATCCGTCTATAATTCAAAGTCCATAGAAAATCCCACTGAGTCCAACTGACCTATGAGGTTTATCTTCATAAGATGGGACTTCGGAGGCACTCTTGTAGTGGACAACTGACATTGCCTGTAGTTAGAACTCTCTCCAAAGATCTCAACTAGAGAAAGATAGACCGTTGAGGCATTCTGCATGTCCTCAAGTTGAGTCTGTAAGCCATCACTTATAAACCCCAGCATATAAGATCTAACCTTAAGATTATCATCCTTCCATTTTTGGAAGGTCTCAATCTCCTTTGGTGAAGCCTCATTAGAAAGGGACTTGGGCATAGGCCCTTGAAGGATATAGCCAATCTTTTCCGAATCCATAAAGATTATGAGATTCCAAAACCAAACCTTAAAATTAGGTTCAATGAGCCTATGAGTGTCAAGGATTTTAAGAAAAGGGTTAAACATTATTCTTTCACTTGAAAAGAGATTCAATATTTGAAAATTTGCAGAAAAATAAAATACATCAAAATGTATTAAATGTATATTTATATTTCAATCTATTCAATTTTAACTTGAAATCAAATAGTTCTCTAACTACTTTAATTATATTCCATACTCCCTCGATGAGAAAACTATAATCAAATTACAGGTTTTCGTGAGTGATCATATTCTTATCAAGCTTACAAGACCTCACCTAACAGTTGTTGGTCAAGCAAGCTCAATAAGTTAGAAACTCATTTCTGTTTATAACTCTTTACAAGACATGATCAATTTATCTTTAGAAAAAGACATATCACCTGACAGTTATTGATACCTCAACTTAGTTAGGCTAGACCTAACACTTTTTTTTTAACAGAAGTGAACTCAAACCCCTTACCTAATAGTTATTGGAAGTCAAATACCTCTTATCAAGAAACATGTTAAATAGACTATGACACCTGTGAGCACCCTCACCTAATAGTTATTAGGTTACCGCGTCAAATGTGCTTGTAACCTATCGATTGTATTGGAAGGTTTGAAACTAATATTTAAATAAGAGAGAGATTTTTATTTAATGTTTCATTTTAATATACATCATCATGCATATTATTTATATAGTAATGGGTATATATCATTCTAAATGATACCAATATCAAATATTAACTCATTGCTTATTTAATCAAATTAAATAAATAAATTAGCAATTAATTCATTTGTAAGAGAATTCAAATGATACAATATCAATTGGTTGATATATGTTCATCATTTTACTTCTACTAGAATTCTATTAATTCTAGTCATATCAAAATCAATTAGAATCTCTATTCAATTTAATTTGAATTCGGAATATTATTTTTCTATTCAATTGAAACAATTTCAACCCCGAAAATTTTAATTTCATTAAATTTAAATTTAGGAGTAAACTCTTACTCTTCATTTATATTTTCTTGCCATAATTTTATCCACTCACTGGGTCCTTAGGACTTACCTCTCTCACCTTTCAATGATGCAGATTTTTCGGGTAGCTAGAACGAAAGGGAAAGGATGGTATAGTTGAGATACTGACAGAAGATAAGGAGTACATACTGCAGTCAATAGGGTTCATGAGTCCATCATGCATTCGAAAGTTATACATAGTCCAGCTCTTTACATGTCACAATATATATATTTATATTGATTTCATCATTTATTTCATATTACAAAATATTGTAATACATTTAAAAATTTATATATTTCATTAATGGGTTATCGCCCTTGTGTGGTTAATTACATTATGTCTGATGTTGTTTCCGAATTGAGAAATAGAGTATATGCATTCTGAGTATTAGTGAGACTTAAGGTGATGGTAGGGATTCTGTCACCTGCCGATAACATCTCCGGATATGGGGGTATTACAAAGTGTAGAAGAATTGGTACTCACTCTTCTAGGGATTACTCTTTAAAGTGGAGGTCCTGGGTTTAAGAGGTAAGGGAGGCGAACTTCTCTTAGGGGAATGAGCGAATACCTCGGTAGTTGAGATTGGAGATCTCAGAGGGCCAAGAGACAAAGTCTTGCTTAGTGGACCAGTGAGGGTCACTAGGCTGTAATGGGGCTGTGGAGTTCGGTAGCCGAGGAGGATGGACCCTAGGGCCATGGCCAGACCGTTACACAATATTCCCTGCCATATATAGTCATTTAAGTTTACAACAATTTCTATTATTCACAAATTTACCATGCATGCTTACATCATATTTTCTTATGGTTTTACATCCAAAGACACTATCACACACCCATATGGAACACTCACTGCCATATATATATATATATATATATATATTTCCAAATCATGCATTGTCAACCAAATTTTTCACAAACAATCAAGCTATATCACTCAAAATTCCCACAACGTAATTTATACAAAATCAATTCATAAACTAAAATCATAAACAAACACATATATACCTACCATTTACATATCCATTACATGCACATTATTACATGTAAAATTTACATCATTTTATCATTAAAACAAAGCCATAATATAGATCATGCACTATCTATAACCCTTCTCAAAATCAACAATTCAAATTTTACTCAATTCCAATGCATAGTCAACATCGAAACCAAATCGGAAATTTAAAAATTTATAGCAAATCCAAAACTCTTCTTACTTCCTTCCAACTCCTTTTTTTTTCTCTCATTTAACTTCTCTTTTCCTTTTTTCTTTCTTTGTCCCTCTCTCCCTTTTTTCAGCCAAGCTCTTTTCTCTCTCTCGGCTTTTCCTCATCCCAGTTTTTCTTCATCTTTCATCTTTTTCTTCCTCTCAGCAAGGCTTTCATTCTTCTTCCTTTCACTTGTTGGCCAAACAGTCTCTCTCAATCCTTTTCTCAGCAACCAAACAATTAGATCAACCAACCAAAATCACAAAACAAAATAACAAACAAACCCATCAAAAGAACGAAATCATCTTCTTCTATTTCCCGTCCTAAAAACCAAAAAAAAAAAAAACCTTCATTTCTTGCCGATTTTGCCTTCTTTCCCTTCTCTTCTGTTTGCTTTCCTTTCTCTTTTCCTCACCTCTCTTTTCTCACCCTTTCATTCAACCATCTTTCCCTTTCCATTTGCTCTCTTGGTTTTTCTTGCCCCTCATTCTCATCTCATGGGTTTTTCTTCTCCTCCCTTTGATTTTTTTTCATCTTCTCATTTTCTCTAAAAGGAGCAAGACTTATCCTTTTAAAATGAGTTAATAACAAAATAAGAAAAATGGATTACTTAAACATAAGACATGGGCTGGCCATATGAATTAAATTGGGCTTAAATTTGCATTTTAATTGTGCTAACCCAATTGCCATTTAAATGGATTAAAATCATTTAATTTAAAAGGTTAATTTATTTAGCTAATTTTTCTTATAAATTATATCAACCCATTAGGCCGAATCTTATGCAACATATCTCGGCCTATTTATAATTAGCTCATTTTTCAAATTATTAATTTTTTACGTTCGAAAAATCTTATTCCGATCACCAGAACTTTGGTATACCCTTTACGTTAAATTTCGATCATTACAAGATTATATTCACTAAGCATGGTTCTTTCCATTTCTTACAAGGTTCTATATTTCCTTTTTGCAACTCCATTTTGTTGTAGAGTTTTAGATGCAGAAAAATTATGAGAATATTCATTTTCATCACAAAAATTCTCGAATTCTTTGTTAACAAACTCTCTACCTTGATCACTCATAATTTTTATAATCTTATATCAAATTTCATTTTGGATTTTCATTGAGAAATTTTCAAAGGTTTAAAAAGTATCATTCTTATTTCCTAAGAAAAATACCTACGTGAATCTAGAGTAATCATCAATAATTAGATATGCATAGAGTTTTTCACCTAATGATGCAATCCTATTTGGTCCAAAAAAATCTATATTTAGAAGTTCTAGGAGTCTTGTTGTAGAAACTAGATTATGTGATTTAAACGAAATTTTAACTTATTTTTCTAACTGACAAAGAAAACAAACTTCATTTTTGGTAAAATTTAGATTAAGAAAGTCTCTTAATAATCATTGTCTAGCTAATTTTTGTATGAGGTCCATACTATAATGTCCTAATCTTCTATGCCATTTCTAAGAATCATCACATAAAACTTGCAAACATATATCATTCAATTCATTCAAGTTTTTTAGTTAAATGAAGTACAAATCACTATTTCTACTTGCATAGAATAATTTGTTAGCATGCTCATCAAACACTTCACAACTATTTTTAAGAAATATAACTTTATAATCATAATCACACAATTGACTAATACTAAATAAGTTATATTTCAAGCCTTCAACATATAAAACATCTTTTGTAGAACCCACAGTTTTGATATAAATAGAATTTATTAAAATTTTCAGTTATGACAAGGTTTCGACAAAGGTTGTGAAAAAAATATTAATTAATCAATTAACCGAGGATTATGTATGCATGGATAACACGAAATTGAGGCATATAATGATATCCACCTAATTAGGTGATTATTATTATTTCCTTGAATATATATATATATATATATATATTTTCTGTATGTATTGAGAGTGTATTGAGTATTGAAGTTGTAGAAATTTTATGAGGAAGTAAATTTTAAAATTTATTATTTAATAAGATTATTTGATTTTGGGCAAAGTATTATATATATATATATATATATTTACACATCAAGCCCATAAACTATGTTAAAGGAAAATCCGTTGAATTAAAGGATTAGAGTTATTTCAAGTTCAATTTTAGGGTTTAGAAAGCAAAATACAAAATGAGCCTAAATAAATCCATTTATTTTATAATTCTCTACAAAATCTCTACCCTCCATTTGTCACTATATTGGCCAATTAAGGGAGTTTAGATAATGATGAATTTAGGCCAAAATAAGTGAAAAATTGAGTGGCAAAAATTTGACCATTGGATTAAGTTAAGTTGATCTAAGCTCTCCATTTATACAATTAAATAAAATATTTTATATTTGATATTTTAAGTTTTCAGTTGAGATAAAGAGAAAGAGAAGTATACGGGTAAGACAAAAGGAAGAAAATTAAGACAGAAACAAAATACAAATTTAACCCAAATAAAGCTACATGGCCGGCCCACTTTCTATAATATTTAAACACCCATTTTCTTTATTTTTTTGTTATCCTTATTTTCATTAAGAGAATGATGGAAACATAGAGAGTGTTCTAGAATAAAGGAGAAGAATGGAGAAATCATAGAGAGAATGAGAGAGAGAAGAGAGGGAGGTCAAAACCGTGAAGAAGGGAGTGAGCCAAAGTAAAAGCTGTGGAGAAGGAATAAGATTTTGGCAAGAGAGGGGAAAAGAAGGTTTCAACAAGAGAGGGGAAATGATGAAATGGAAAGAGAAAGAGGTGGAATTGCCAAGCTTGGATGAAAATTGAAGAGGGCAGAGTTGAAATCAGCTTAGGTCTTGAACGAGAATGGAAGGGAGGAAGAGAAAGAGCCGAGAAGAAGACGGAAAAAAGAGAAAACTGGTTTTCCAACAAGGTAAATGCTATTTCAAATTTCTAGAAATTTTTGGTTAAGTAATTGGCGATGAGTTTGTTATGGATTTCATGTGAAAATTGTGTTGTATGACTAGTTGGTGGGTAAAAAGGGTGTTGATAGAATATGATCTTCATATATAGAAGTGTGTTAGTTGTGATAATGCATGGTTATTTATTTAGCATGTGTTGTGGTTATCTTGGTGCATGAAAAATATAAATTTCAGTATGATTATTTGTAGAACCAGCAATTTCCATATAAATTAAATTTATTAAAATTTTTATCAATGACAAGATTTTGAAATAGGTTGAAAATAATAATAATTGTTAGAGATATAATTTAGAGCCTAAGTGAAGCCCAATGAGCCATGGGCCCAGAACAGAGTTCCATAAAGAACAGAGGAATATCCCGAGACTTGGCTCGATCTAAGAAGAAATATCCAGGGAATAACAAGGACTTCAAGAGTAGTAAGAGCCGAGACCTCCCAAAGTCATAATAAAGGCCTCAGGTCAAAACCTCATTTTGAGACCACCACATGAAATTCTCAGTCATAGCTTATAAAGGTCTCAATCATAGCTTATAAAGGTCTCAGTCATAGCTTACAATGGTCTCGGCCATAACTTATAAGGGATTTAGCCATAACTTATAAAGGTCTCAGCCACAGCTTATAAAGGTCTCGGCCATAGCTTACAAGGGTCTCGGCTACAGCTTATAAAGGTTTCAGCCACAGCTTATAAAGGTCTCAGATATGTAATACCTGAGCTTATCTTAGATGAATAAAAGAGTCTCAAACAAGAACTCCTGAGACCTCACTACGGTTATATATCTATGAAGGATTCCTTTCTTTCCCAAACTCATTCCAGATTATTCCATAATAAAGATTCTTAGCCTGACAAAAGTATTCTGCAAGAAGGGTTCAAGATCTCATAAAATTTGAAAAGCTAATACTTACAAAATAGAATTCTCGTGATTCTTAGAATTAAAATACTACTAAGATTATTATTTTCATATTAGATAGAATGCTACCAAGCTTAAGAAACTTATATCTATAAAAGTAGGCTAATGACTACCAGGTACGCATGATGAAACTCTGTTATAAAAAGCTTATATTCTTCTTAGCTCTCTTTTTCTTTCATATTATAAAGTAAAAACTTGACTTAAGCATCGGAAGATTTTTGCCGGGCAACCAGCTTTTTACCCCTATAGTCTTTGATTGTGAGCATAGGTTAAAGCTAACAGACAAGAAAAGAGGAAGAAGTTGTTGCTAGTGCACGGAGTCTAAGGAAGGATTTTTGCTGCATTAACATTTGGCGTCATGGAGATCTGAACAAAAAGTCAGAAATAATAAAAAAAAAGATCATGACAATTACGCAAACTTATGCAACAAGAAACCGAACAACGACAAAGGAAAATTTTTATGATAAACTCCTTGAGAAGATAATGACGGTTAATCAAAATGGTGATAATCAACCACTACCCTTAAAGGGCGAAAACCACGATTCAGAGGCTTCATCTCCGCATCAAAATTTCTTAAACCCAGGAGTCACAGAAATTGCATGGTTGATTAAGCGACTTGCTGTAATAATAATAAAAAAAAGAGAAAAAAAAAGAGAGAGTTTCAAGCCTATACTAGCAAAAGTCGTGGAAAACAGTATTTCAAGTATTCCATATACCTAGGATTACGAAACCAGTCTTCGACAAAATATCACCGGGAAAAGGTATGTTGCTGTTAAGAAAAGAAAAAGAACAGTTTCAAATTATTCCCCATCCAAGGGGTAAAAAAAAAAAAAACAAACAAAGGGCAGGACAATATCACCCACGATTTGAAATAGTTTTGAGGCTTAATCTCAGGACATAAAAGGATAATGTGTTCCCAGAAATTCACATCTCAAACATCTCGGGGTAATATCATCCATAAGCCCGAATCTGGGTTGTATAGCTCCCAAGACCTATTTCTTACTCACCTCGGGGTAATATTATCCAAAAGCTTCAATCTGGGTGGCATGGTTCCCGCGGCTTATTTTTTTATTCACCTCAAGGTAATATTCTCTACAAGCCCGAATCTAGGTGGCATAGTTCCTGAGGCTTATTTTTTATTCTTGTTAGGGTAATATTATCTATAAACTCGAATATGGGTGTTATGGCTCTCGAGGCCGATCTCTTATTCACCTCAAGATTATCTAAAAACCCAAATCTAGGTGGTATGATTCCCAAAGCCTATATTTTATTCACCTTGGGATTATCTAAAAGCCCGAATTTGAGTGGTATTGTTCCCTAGACCTATCTCTTATTCTTCTCGGAGTAATATTATCCATAAGCCTGAATCGGGGTAATATAGTTCCCAAGGCCTATCTCTTATTCACCTTGGGATAATATTATCCATAAGCCTGAATCTGGATGATATGGGCCTCTGAGGCCTATCTCTTATTTACCTTGGGGTAATATTATCCATAAGCTTGAATCTGGGTGATATGGTTCCCAAGGTCTATCTTTTATTCACCTTAGAGTAATATTTTCCAAAAACTTGAATCTGGGTGGTATAGTTCCCGAGGCTTATCTCAAAATGTCGAGTATGAAGGATGAAAGGAAGGTAAAGCAATAAAAAAGGTCATACAATTCAATTTTCTCAGGTCGGCTGAGGAGATTGGTGGATTAGTTGAAGTGTCAGTCTGATTATTTGGAGGAACATAAAGAATCTTGAAGTTATGAGGGGGCTTCCTTAGAGTAGATATTTCGAGAAGTTTTACCAAGAGGTGGACGCGCTTGTCACAAAGTCTCATATAGCCAAGTCAGATTTAAGTTTGGATACCAACCTTAGAACGTCTAATAAGAACACAAACCTCTTTTTCTCAGCCTTGGTGAAGCCTTTGACACTCTGCCCTGGAATCATTCAAATCATATTAAAAGGTACTCATTCTCATGTTGTACTTTACCTAGGAAGATTCAGCAGTAGCCACTCTGACTTGAAACTTCTCTATCTCTTGAGCCTACTTCTCCTTCTCAGCCTCAAGCTAAGTATACTCTATGGCCAAGTTTCTCTTCGCTTCCTCGGCTTTCTACCCTAACCAAACAGTCTCTGAAGCTGCTGAACCCCGTGAAGACAATATCAATAGCGTCTAGGCAAACTATAACGGCATATTGCATCTGAGTAGATTATACAAATAATAAGATGTTAACAAAGACCAAGAATATTTCATTCCTTGAAAAGTAGAATGAGGATCAACTTTCTCATCTCGGCTACCTCAGAAGGTAGTCAAAAATCCCCTAAGGTGTAGCAACCATTAGAGTACGCGAGCGGGATCTCCTCCACCTAATGGTTGATACAGGGAAGGAAGTAGGCGAAGAACTTCCTTTTGTTTTTAGGAAGATTATCTGAGAGAAGATGAGATGTGACGCTGTTACTACTATTTATTTAGCGTCGACATCTTTTTCTTTTTGCTTCAGCCCATTATCCTCATCCACCACAATAACCTTCATTTTACATTTCCCCTTATTCGTCTCAAGGGCCTAAGAGGCACTTGCAGTCCTTTTACCCTTTGCCAATTACCTCAGCACATTAAAAGGGTTCTGCATTGGCTTATTTGGGACCCGAAACAATATTTTCCAATAAGCCAATTGAAAGTTGCCGCATAGATAAAGGCTTGCGGATTTTAAGTTAGCATTAAAAGTTTACGTATGGGCACATTTTTTCAAATCACAATTTTTAGTTTTTGCCAAACAGCCACTGTTTGACTAAAATTAGGGGGTTTGATTTTGGAGATATAATTTAGAGCCTAAGTGAAGCTCAATGAGCCATAGGCCCAGAATAGAGTTCCATGAAGAATAGAGGAATATTTCAAGACCTGACCTAATTTAAGAAGAAATATCCTAAGAATAACAAGGACCTCAGATGTAGTAAGAGTCAAGACCTCCCAAAGTCACAATAAAGGCCTCAGGTCAAAACCTCATTCCGAGACCACCACATGAAAGTCTCAGCCACAGCTTATAAGGGTTTTAGCCGTAGCCTATAAAGGTTTCAGCCACAACTTATAAAGGTCTCAGCCATAGTTTACAAAGGTGTCGGCTACAGCTTATAAAGGTCTTAGATATGTAATACCTGAGCTCATCTCATATGAATAAAGGAGTCTCAAATAAAGATTCCAGAGATCTCACTACAGTTACATATCTATGAAGGATTTGTTTCTTTCCTAAACTCTATTTAGATTATTCTATAATAAAGATTCCTAGCCTGATAGAAGTATTCAACAAGAATGGCTCATGATCTCATAAAATTCGGAAAGCTGATGCTTACAAAATAGAATTCTCATGATTCTTGGAATTAAAATACTAATGGAATTATTATTTCTAAATTAGATTGAATTCTACAAAACTTGAGAGACTCACACCTATAAAAGTAGGCTAATGTCTTCCAGGTATACATGATGAAACTCTGTTAGAAAAAGCTTATATTCTCTTTAGCTTTCTTTCTCTCTCATATTACAAAGTAAAATCCTAACTTAAGCATCGGAGGGTTTTGGCCGAGCAACCGGCTTTTTACTCCTATAGCCTTTAATTGTGAGCACAGGTAGAAGCTAACAGATAAGAAAAGAGGAAGAAGATCGTTGCTAGTGCACGGAGTCCAAGGAACGATTTTTGCTGCATCAATAATATTAATGATAATAATAATAATAATAATAATAATAATAATAATAATAATAATAATAAAGCTTACGCTTATGTATTAACCCGAAATTGAGGCATAGAATGTAATATATACTTGACGATGTAATTATTATTTTTAATATTTTAAATATATAGATAAGGCATTAGATTCATTAGGTGTTGGGGATTGTAGGAAATTTACTTGACAAAAACAAGTCTATTATTTAATTAAATAAGAATTATTTTATGTTGGGCCAAGTATTAAAATATATATAAGAAAAAAAAACTAAAAACTAAATTAGGCTTAGTCCAATTTTTATTTAAGAGTAAGCCCAAATCTAGATTAAATTTTAAGCCTAAGACTGTAATTAGAAATGACCAAATTCTAGTTTCTTTTCTTCACAATTCTAAAACAATCAAGAAGACAAAAAAGGAAGAAAATGTTACAAATTGAGTCTTGACGGGAATTGAAGGAGAAAAATAAAGAAGAAAGGTTAATAAAGCCAATTAATAGACATATGGCCGGCCCCACTTTTCTCTTTAAACACTTCATTTTTATCTATTTATTTTGGCTTATCTTTCCTTTCATTTAGAAAAAATTTGGAATGTTTGAGAAGAACAGAGAGAGAGGGAGAGAGAGAAAGGAGAGAGCTTGTCTTGATCAAATGTAAGAAGGAGAAAAAAAAAGGGAAGCCAAATTTGTGAAAGGGGAAAAGAAGAAAGAAAATAGCTTTGGATTTGAATACAAAGGAGAAGTAACGTACGGGGAAGAGACGTGGTGAAAAGAGAAACGACCAAGAGAGAGATGCTTATGGGAAAGAAGAAGGACAAAGAGACAATCTGGGAGAAATGGGAAGAAAATGAGTGTTTGGCCAAACGTGAAGAGAAGAAACAAAAGGGAAGAAAATAGAGGAGATAAAGAGAGGAGAGGATAGACGAGAAATCAGAGAAGAAGGAGAAATTTGCTAAGGAGAGAGAGAGCTCGTAAGGATATTCTATGAATAGTTCTCAAAACAGATACCAACAAGTGAAATGGAAAAATTTTGGTTAGTTTTTCTTCTAATTTTACAGCACTCGTTGCTTTATTTCGTTGTAGTATATGGAACGCAATTAAATTAATTTTAAGAAACTGACCACTCATTGATTATAATTTGCCCAAGTTACTACCGTTGCTCAGTAGGGGCATAATCATTTGATATCCATTCTGGTCTTTACTCTGATGTCTTATGAATTATATCATCTAGAAAATAGCTCATTTAATTTTCTGACTGAAAATGCAACTGGTAATAATTCTATTCATTAGCAGGAAATATTTGGGTCAATGTAGCTCAAATTTAAGTCTTGGTGAATTGTTTTATGGCTTAGATTGAAAAGCTTGGTTCTATACCCATTTGCTTCGGCCATTCATGTAGCAATTGGTCGATTTGTGTGTCAATTTTTAGTGGTTGTGCAAAATGATTTGATGTTCACAAATGCTTGGTTGTGAAGTTGGAAATGTGCACAATGGTATAGCTAGTAAATCTACAAATGGATTTCCTTTATTGTGATGCATAAATGAATTTTTACATGTAATTAGTCGATATGAAGTTTAGTGTTAGCAATGCTAAATATATATGATTGTGTTTTAATGATAAAATGATGTGAAGAATTTGCATGTAGTAATGTGTAGGAAATGGGTATGTAAACCATGAAATTTATAGACTTTGAGGAATGGCGAATATGTGTATGCTGTTATGATTTTGGAACATGGGTATTGTTTTGTATGGAAATTGTTATGAGGTGTTGTGTTATTAGGATTTGTTGGTTGTAGAATGATGAGGATAGTGCATGGTTCACTTAGATGGCGGTGTTGTGAATAGGTTAATGAATGAAAATGTAAATTGGAGTGTGATTATATGATATTATGGGGCTGAGTCGGATCGGAAAAATAAGGTAGAAAATCGCATGTGAAAAGAGGAGCAGACCTGTTGCTAGAATTACGGGCAAGGTCTGGTAAAACGAACATAAAATAAGTTATAGATATCCAAATAGCACACTGTAAAATTTTAGTAAAACTAGATACAATTATGAGTAACAAAATAGAAATATAGAATTTTTTTATGAAACAACTCATCTCCAATAGAATTTAGAAGTGATTGTTTCATGTTGTGTTTTGATTTGCCAAAAATGCGGAGCAACCTATAGAAAACCTAGAACGAAGTAGTGTTCCTAATATCGGTTTTAACGCCATAAAATTTTATGGAAAGTAGACATATAAATGAATACCATATTCAAAAATTAGATTTTTTCATGGGGGAATGAAGTCGTAAAAAATTTCGGAAGTAGGTGCCCTGTTTTGATACTATGCACCATTGTGTATTTGCATAGTGTATAGTAAATTAATCATAACTCAATCATTTGGAATCATAATTAGGATCCATAAAGAGGTACCAAAACTAGACATAATAGAGAATAACATAGTCAAAAATTAGATTTTTCTAACAAGGAACGAATTCCTAAAAAAATTTAGAATCTCAGTGTCCTGTTATGGAACTGAATTGAAGTAATGTCTGTTCATTCCATTGTAAAAAGCCATGTACACTAGATGAATAAGAATTGAACATAATAAAAATTTAGCTTAAAATTCATTGTCGATTAAATTCTAATAAAAAGATAAAATTACCCCTATCGCGAATAGATGCTGCTTAGGATAAGTAAGAAGAAAAATTAGAGTTTCCAGCCAAGGCAATAAGGGGTTTTTACTGAGAATTATTTATAGATATGATATATTTATTCATTAATATGGTAAATACATGATATTATGAATTTTAATGGAAAAACATGTATTTGTAGATAGTCGACCCAGTCAACTATTGACGAGGAGGCAAGGTTGATATGGTTTAGCGCAAACTGATAAGTGGATATTTTATTTTTAAAATATTATTTATACAAAATATTTGATTTATGAATGTTTTTGAAAAACCTATTGAAATAAATATTTTATCGTATATTTTATGGAATGTGGTTTGGACAAATATTTAAAAAATAAATGTTATGGAAATTTAGTTGGATATTAAGTTATTTACAAATTCAACATTTTTGAATATTGTTCATGAATGAAAATTTATATATTTGGAGTAAGAGTAAATGATTAGAAAAATATGTGGATATTTATAAAATGTTATATGGATGGGTTAACGTGTGATAAATTGATTTGTGTTGACATGTAAATTATATGATAAACGTTGTATACAGATTTCATATTTGAGATTTGGGTGCAAGTACTTAGTTGAGCGCATCTGTGCACAGATTTTGCCCTTACTTGAAAAAGGTGTAAGGGAGAGGTTACCATATTTCTGCGCTTACCTTATCGGAAAAAGGGTAAGGGAGATGTTACCATTTCTACCTTTATCATCTGATAAGAGGCAAAGGAGAGGTTGCGGCTGGACAAGTTAATGTTTGGCACTGCATGCACTTGTTTAGGCTAATGCTAACGAGTGGACTAAATGATTTTATGTACTGATGTAAAATAACTCATTAACGAATCTCGAGGTATTCGTCAGCAGCGCACTAGTGAATATCTTGAGGGATAGTTTCCTAACAAGCCCATATACTTTTATTTAAACATCCACATATTGATTTTTATATATGAAATCATTTCATTATGTTTTATTATTTAAAGTGAATATTTTTAATTAAATGTGAAATATTATATTTTAAAACTTGTACATTTACTCCTCATTTGTACTTTCTTATTTTAATCTTATCCACTCATTGGGTTCTTATGACTAATCTCCCCCACCTTTCAGTGTTACAGGATGGACAAAGATAGACAGATATTTAGAAAGATAAGGAAAAGAATTTTGTAACATTTACGATTTTTATGGTTGTATGAAATTAAAAATTTAGAGAACTATAAAGGGTAAATTGGTAAAAATATTAAGGATAAATTTGGATTTTTATATGAAGTGTTTGGTAATGTAAATATTATGGAAAGATAGACTAAATTAATTAAATTGAAAAGTTTAAAGACTTGATTGGAATATTTGAAAAAGTTGAAGGACTAGAAGGAAAATAATAAATAAAATATCTTTATAAAGCATTAAAAAAAAAAAACTTTACTCTTCATTTTTCTTCTTTCTCTCTACCCTTAGTTCTCTTCCTCTCTTTAAAAATTTGCCTTCCTCCATTAAAAATAAAAATCTCTCTTTAAGGTTTCAAGCTTCTTTGATAATTAAGGTAAGTTTCTTTAATTTCCGTAGCTATTTCCTAATCTTTGTTGAGAAATTAGATTGAGAAACATGAGAAATATGAAATACCAATTATCTAGCATGATTTTTTTGTTGATTTGTGTTAATTTGTTAAGATTGAAATGGGATTTGGAAGCATGAACAAGGGAAAAAAAAAAGAGATGCAAAAACAGGGGAATTAAGCTTGCTGAATAGGGGTCTGTTTTTGTATTTTTGGGTTTGAGATTGATGTGTTTGTATTTTTTTGATATTTTTTCTAGAAACTAGACATATAAACAAAAATTTTGGTGGTTGAATCATCTCAATCAGATAAGTATAAAAATAGTTACAAGTTGTTGAAGTAAGCTGATTTGTAAGAAACCTGTTATAGTGTAGGCTCGAAAATTTGAATTAATCTTTAGGATTTTATTCTTAATGTTTATATAAGTTATTTTTTCCTTAAATTATACTTGTATATAGAATTCATCCAATTGGAATTACCTCAAAATAAGTTACCAAAATAAAGTTATGAATTTTCAAAGTTAGGATGTTAACATGGAATTCAAACTAGGCTTTAATATTTCAAAGAATTGTTAGGAATAGATGATTGATTATTATGGATTATCATTGTGTATGAATGTGTGTTATTTACTAATATTTGATGATGTTTGAGCATATATGAAAAGCAATAGAAGAGAATTGAGTAATAGAAGAAAAAAAGAAAGAAGAAAAGGATAAATTGTGGAAGAAAAATGAAATGGGAATATAGAAGGGATTTAGGCATTCTAAGTCATTTGAGCATGTATTTTATGATGTGAAATGATTATTGGCTAATATATATATATATATATATATCTATGGATCATGTAGATATACCTCGTGTGTGAGAGGGACTAGACGACGTGGATTGCGAAATATAAAATTCGACGATCTCTGTAAGTAGACAATTTATATAATATGTTTCAACTAAATTAAATATGAACTTTGAATTATTTTTTTACATGTATATACATTGATTTAGACAAAGCATTTTATGGATATAACATGATACATTATTTCAAGGTATGAATATACTTTCAAATTCAAATTTGTTTATGTATATAACTTGTTAAGAACCCTTATGATTATCTATATGAATTGTAAATATGGTTTGAAAAGATATGTTTATGGATGGGATTTTATTTATAGAAACATACGATTTTGGCTCCACCGAACTTATTGTGTGAGAATATGCCCTGATTGGAATATGGGAGCTGCGTGCTACGCCTTCATGGTGGGAGCCACCTCTAAAATCCCTTATTCTGTTATTTAAATTTAGGAGCTGGGTGTTACACCTTCGTAGTGGAAGCCACCTCCAGAGTCCCGATCCTGTGTATTAGCTCTTTAGGAGCGTATCATATTACACGGTTAGTTTGGAGCTATGTATTAGCTCTTTGGGAGCGTGTTTATGGTGTTATTGGCCTTTAGGGTTGGCTACTAGTATACCGTATTTCTATAGATTTCCATGGTTAGTTTATGGATAGAAATTATACACGATAGTAAATGGAGCCTAAAACATAGTACATGGATGGATTATTATTAATTTTTCTATATAAATCTATGACTAATGTTTTTCTTTTATGATAAAAACTTTTCATCTACATAGTAATTGTTTATATGGTTATTGGAAATACTATATTGTATCATGATTTGATTAAAATATTTTTAATAGGTCTATTCACTGAGATGTATAATCTCATTCTTTTAAAAAAAAATTTCCCTCCCAGGTAATTGATACAGCAAGAAGTTACTGCCTTCCTTAGCTTCCAAGGTTGAAGATACTTGACGTGGTTGGCATCTATTCTACACAGTTTAAAGACCTATATTCCATTTTGTGATATAATGTTATCTTATTGTGGCCTTTGGATATGTATAAGTATATATATGTATAATTCATAATTATAAATTATGAGAAAGATGCCTATATCTTATATATTGATGGATGGGATTATATATATATATATATATTATGGAATCATGGGTTGTATAGTTGAGGATTATTTGCAGGGGGAAATAGATGAAAATATAGAAGATACTCTCCGAAATTTAGTTAAGATTCCGGTTGGGGTGTTTCAATTTGGGAGAATGTTGGATACTTCAAGGTTTTTGTTTTTATTGTAAAGAACCTAGGCACGTGAAAAGAGAATGTCCGAAGCTGGGGGGCAGAGAAGCTATAAGTCAAGTATTAGTATGCTAATGACCCAAAGTTCAGACTAGCACTACACTTCAACAGCCAGTTGTTGTAGCTAAAACGGGGGTTTAATCATAGGTTGGCCCATCTTTTACCAACAAAGTACACAACTGGGTAGACCACGAACTGTAGCCAGGGTATTTGCTATGACACAACAGCAAGCTCAAGCTACATTAGAAGTAGTGACAGATACCCTTCTAGTTTCTAATTCCACTGCAAGAATTCTAATAGATCTAGGTGCAACCTGTTCATTTATAGCAACATCATACATTATACATTTGGATAAAGAACCTAAGCAACTAGATATTCCTATGAATGTTAGTACCCCGGTGGGAGAAAATTTGAGGATTGAGGTAGTTTACTTGAATTGTGTTGTTAAAGTTCAAGGGAATGAGTTGTTAGTTGATTTGTTACCACAAGAAATGGTTGATTTTGATGTGATACTGGGCATGGATTGGTTAGCTAAGTATAATGCAATTACAGATTGTTTTTCAAAGATAGTGATCTTTAAGAAGTCAGGAGATTTGGAATTTTTTTTTTTAAGGAGAAACGAAGGTGTTGCCATCATGTATAATCTCAGCAATGGCAGCCAAGAGGTGTTTACAAAAAGGATATCCTGAATATTTGGCTTATGTGATTAATAAGGACATTCAGGAGGCAAAATTGAACACTATTCCAGAAGTTGCGAAATTTTCGAAGGTATTTCCAGAAGAGTTGGTAGGTTTGCCTCCTGATAGAGAATTAGAGTTCACTATTGATTTAATTCCTGGTAGTGCTCTTATGTCCCAAGCACCATATAGAATGGTACATTTAGAGTTGAAAGAATTAAAGGTACAATTGCAAGATCTTGTTGACAGAGGATTCATCAGACCCAGTGCTTCACCATGGGGAGCACCGGTATTATTTTTGAAGAAAAAGAATGGATCATTTCAGTTATGTGTTGATTACTGCTAATTGAATAAAGTCACCATCAAGAATAAGTATCCATTGAATTAAGATCGGGTTATCATCAGCTGAAGATCAAAGAAGCTGATATATTGAAGATTGTATTTAGGACCAGCTATGGTCATTATGAATTCTTAGTCATGTCTTTCAAGCTAACTAATGCACCTGCAGTCTTTATAGACTTGATGAATAGGGTATTTTGACCTTTTCTAGACAAGTTTGTTATAGTCTTTATTGATGATTTTTAGTTTATTCTAGTAGCAGTGATGATCATCAGAAGCATTTAAGAATGGTATTGCAGACAATGCGTGAAAAGTAATTGTATGCTAAATTTTCCAAATGTGAATTCTGGATGGACAGAGTGGCATTCCTCTGTCATGTGGTATCGAAAGAGGGCATTTTTGTAGATCCAAAGAAGATTGAAGTAGTGGTTGCATGGGAAAGACCCACCAATGTTATTGAAATTAGAAGTTTCCTTGGTTTGGTAGGTTATTATCAACGTTTTGTGGAAGGCTTTTCCATGATTGCCTCTCCACTGTCAATATTAACAAGGAAGCATGCTAAGTTCGAATGGAATGATGAATGTGAGAAAGCTTTTCAAGAACTTAAGCACAGATTAACAACAACACTAGTTCTTGCCCTGCCATCAGGGTCGAGAAATTTTGTGGTTTATAGTGATACTTTAAGAAAAGGTTTGGGTTGTGTATTGATGCAAAATGGAAAAGTGATAGCTTATGCCTTTCAGCAGTTAAAACAACATGAACAAAATTACTCTACTCATGATTTAGAATTGGCAGCAGTAGTGTTTACCTTAAAAATATGGAGACATTATTTGTTTGGAGAACAATCCACTGTTTATACGGATTATAAGAGTTTAAAGTATTTAATGAATCAAAAAGAGTTGAATTTGAGGCAAAAGAGATGGTTAGAATTGATTAAGGACTATGATTGTGTAATAGATTATCATTCGGGCAAGGCTAATGTAGTGACTGATGCACTTAGCCGCAAATCATTCAGTTCGATTGCTCATATACGAGCAGTTCAAACAGCATTACAAGAGGAAGTAAGAGCCTTGCTAATACAATTGATGATGGATGAAAACAATCTTTTTGTAGCTTAATTGAAAGTCAAACCAATTCATCTTGATTAGATAAAAAATAGCACAACAGAATGATCCAATGATAGTAAAGCTTAAGCAACAAGTGAAAGAGGGTGTGATAACTGATTCTCAGCTAAAAGATGATGAGGTTGTTGTAAAGGATAACAAATTATATGTACCTCAAGATGAAGAACTTCAGAAGATGATATTGAAGAAGCTCATAATGCACCATATACTTTGCAACTTGGAAGTATCAAAATGTACAGAGCCTTAAAAGAACATTATTGGTGACAAGGTATGAAGTGAGACATAGTTGAGTTCATTTCTAAATGCTTGGTATGTCAACATATTAAAGTCGAGCATCAAAAACCTTTAGGCAAGATGAACCCTTTTCCAATTCCTCAATGGAAGTGAGAGGATATAGCTATGGATTTTATTACAGGTTTGCCACGAATGCAGTCTAATCATGACAATATATAGGTGATTATAGATCCTTTGACCAAATCAGCTCACTTCTTGCCAGTCAAGAAGACATTTTCTATGGAAAAGTTGGATAAGCTATATGTGAAAGAAGTTGTTAGATTGCATGGTGCATCAGCAACAATTATTTTTGACAGAGATCCAATGTTCACATCAAAATTTTGGCCAAGTTTGTAGAATGCTATAGGGTCTAAACTCAAATTCAGTACTGTATTCCATCCCCAGACAGATAGACAGTCTGAGCGAACAATTCAAATTCTAGAGGATA
The DNA here is from genome assembly GCA_035584115.1 of Cedrela odorata. Taxonomy (NCBI): domain Eukaryota; kingdom Viridiplantae; phylum Streptophyta; class Magnoliopsida; order Sapindales; family Meliaceae; genus Cedrela; species Cedrela odorata. The sequence continues at coordinate 8,902,660 of JAXCLQ010000003.1, forward strand.
TGCTCAGATCTTGTGTCATGGAATTTCAAGGAAATTGGGATGAACATTTGCCTTTAACCAAATTTGCATACAATAACAATTATCAGTTTAGTATTGACATGACACTGTAAGAAGCTTTATATGGAAGAAAATGTAGGACTCCGTTATGTTGAGATGATGCAGATGAAAGGAAGTTATTGGGTCCGGAACTTGTGATGAAAATAGCAGAAAAAGAGAAAGTAATCCAGGAAAGGATTAAGACTGCACAAAATAGACAGAAGAGTTATGCTAATAATTGGAGGAAAGATTTGGAGTTCGAAGTCGAGGACATGATGTTCTTGAAGGTGACTCCTTGGAAAGGAGTAATCCTATTCGGCAAATAAGGCAAGTTGAATCCTCTATATATAGGTCCATATCATGTCATTGAAAGGATTGGCCCTGTTGCATATAGATTAGATTTACCGGATGAGCTATCTCGACTTCATAATGTCTTTTACGTGTCGATGTTTAGGAAGTATGTGTATGATCCCTCTCATATATTTGAAGGATATACTTATATATATTGAAGAAAATTTGATTTTTGAAGAGCAACCAGTGGAAATATTAGACAAAAGAGATCAAGCTTTGAGGACTAAGACCATTCCACAAGTAAAAGTTCTATAGAGGAATCAATCATATGAGGAAGCTACAAGGGAAAGAGAAGAAGATATGTAAACTTAATATCATCACTTGTTCAATGTAACTGGTAAGTAAATTTCGAGGACGAAATTTTTATAAGTATGGTAGATTGTAATATCCATGATTTTTACGGTTGTATAAAACTGAAAATTTAGAGATCTATAAAGGGTAAATTGGTAAAAATATTAAGGTTAAATTTGGACTTTTATACGAAGTGTTTGGTAATGAAAATATTATAGAAAGATGGACTAAATTGATTAAATTCAAAAGTTTAAGGACTTGATTGGAATATTTTGAGAAGTTGAAGGACCCGAAGGAAAATAATAAATAAAATGTCTTTATAAACCATAAAACAAAAAAAAAAAAACTTTTCCCTTCATTTTTCTTCTTTCTCTCTACCCTTAGCTCTCTTCCTCTCTTTAAAAATTTGCTTTCCTTCATTAAAAATCAAAATCTCTATTTAAGGTTTCAAGCTTTTTTGATAATTAATGTGAGTTTCTTTAATTTCCCTGGTTATTTTATGATTTTTGTTAAGAAATTAGGTTGAGAAACATGAGGAATCTGAAATATCAATTATCTACCAAGATTTTGTGTTGATTTGTGTTTAATTTGTTAAGATTAAAATGGGATTTGGAAGCATGAACAAGGGAAGAAAAAGAGATGCAAAAACAGGGGAATTAAGCTTGCTGAATAGGGGTGCGTTTTTGTATATCTGGGTTTTAGATTGATGTGTTTTATTTTTATGATATTTTTCCTATAAACTAGACATCTAAACGAGAATTTTGGTGATTGAATCATCTCAATTGGATAAGTATAAAAATAGTTATGAATTGTTGAAGTAAGCTGATATGTAGGAACCCTATTACAGTGTAGGCACGGAAATTTGAATTAATCTTTAAGATTTTGTTCTTGATTTTTATATGAGTTATTTTTCCCTTAAATTAGATTTGTCTATGGAATTTATCCAATTGGAATTACCTCAAAATAAATTACCAAAATAAATTTATAAATTTTCAAAGTTAGGATATTAACATAGAATTCAAACTAGGCTTTAATATTTCAAGGAATTATTGAGAATGGATGATTGATTATTATGGATTATCATAGTGTATGAATGTGTGGTTATTTACTGATATTTGATGATGTTTGAGCATATATGAAAAGCAATAGAAGAGAATTGAGTAATACAAGAAAAAAGAAAGAAGAAAAATGATGAATTGTGGAAGAAAAATGAAATGTGAATATGGAAGGGATTTAAGCATTCTAAGTCATTTGAGCATGTATTTTATGATGTGAAATGATTATTGGCTAATATATATATATATATATATGGATCATGTAGATATACCTCACGTGCGAGAGGGATTAGACAACATGGATCGTGAAATACAAAATTTGACGATTTTTGTTAGTAGACAATTTATATAACATGTTTCAACTAAATTAAATATGAACTTTGGATTATTTCTTTACATGTATATACATTGATTTATAAGACAAAGCATTTTATGGATATAACATGATACATTATTTCCAGGTATAAATATACTTTGAAATTCAAATTTATTTATGTATATAACTTATTAAGAACCCTTATGATTATCTATATGAATTATAAATATGGTTTACAAAGATATGTTTATGGATGAGATTTTATTATGGAAACATATGATTTTGGCTCCACCGAACTTAATGTGTAAGAGTATGCCCTAATTGGAATATAGGAACTGCGTGCTACGCCTTCGTAGCGGGAACCACCTCCAGAATCCCTTATTTCGTTATTTGGATTTGGGAGCTGCGTGTTACGCCTTCGTGGCTGGAGCCACCTCTAGAGTTTTGATCCTGTGTATTAGCTTTTTTGGAGCACATCATATTACACATATACCTTTGAGGCGTGTTTATGGTGTTATTAGCCTTTGGGGCTGGCTATTAGTATGTTATATTTCTATGGATATAAATTATATACGATAGTATGGGGAGCCTAAGACATAGGACATGGATGGATATGAATTTTTCTATATAAATCCATGACTAATGTGTTTCTTTTATGATAAAAACTTTTCATCTACATGGTAATTGTTTATATGGTTATTAGAAATACTATATTGTATTATGATTTTATTAAAATATTTTTAACAGGTCTACTGACTAAGATGTATAATCTCATTCTTTTTAAAAATTTTTTCCCTCCCAAGTAATTGATAGAGCGAGAAGTTACCGCCTTTTTCAGCTTCAAAGATTGAAGATACTTGACATGGTGGACATCTATTCTGCACAATTTAGAAACCTATGTTCCATTTTGTGATATAGTGTTATCTTATTGTGGCATGTGGATATATATAAGTGTGTATATATATATATATATATGTATAATTCATAATTATGAATCCTGAGGAAGATGCCTAGATTTCACATATTGATGGATGAGATTGTATATATATATATATATATATTATGGAATCATGGGTTGTATAGTTCAGGAATATTTACAGGGTGGAATGGATGAAAATATAGAGGATATTCTTTCGGAATTTAGCCAAGATTCCGGTTTAGGTTTTTCAGATTCAGTATGGTTTGGACATAGATAAAGGATAAGGAGTACACACTGCAGTCATTAGAGTTCATGGGTTTGTCATACATTGAGAATCTTGCATGGTTCAATATGTCTTAAAGTTGTAATTTGAATGTATAATGTATTTTTCTGTCACACCCCGAACCTAGGGTCTAACCGTGATAATCGCCACAGACCCTTATGATATACTCTATATATTCAGAATGTATCAAGAGAGCTTGTAAGGCTTTTTTGTCAATTACCCAAAACGTTAAAACAGTTCATAATTATAAATTCCCATCCATGGAATTATTATCAAAGAATTGAACTCTATGATCAATTTATCTATAACACAAAATCAATAATTAAACTATTATAATCCTAAGAATCATCCTCAGTCAGGTTTGAACATATATGAGTATTATATAAACATTTAGTTTTTAAAAACATTACAAAATCTAAGTATACATATTTAGTAAATTATATCTAGTGGACTCAAAATACATATGTGAGTCAAGAAAGAAAACTTAATGAGAGAGTTGTAGGCTCTCTACTGCTACCACTAGTCCGGCGAGTACTAGGGCACCTAACTTGAAAGTTGTAATAGTGAGGAATGAGTATACAACTATACTCAGTGAGTAAATAAAGTACATACATATATACATACATGCATACACATTTTCAAATACAGATATTAAGATTTCATTTACTTCATGCTCTCAAATACATATATATTTTCTCAAAATCAATTAATAAAAAACAATTCATTGGTCTGTAAACAGTTTTAAATAATCTAAATGTTAGTGTTGTATGCCCTAAAACCATTCGTGTTGTCGGTTTTGAGTATATTATATTGAATTACTATTGTAATATGTATTGTATATATTTATTAATAAAATAAATTGTTTCAATTCATGTGTATATGCTACTTCTTCTATCTATACATACTAATGATAGAATATGCATATAAATTGTCCAAGATAATTAGATTATCTAAATAGTTCTTTATATATACAATATCGAATGGGCATCGATGTCGCACAGTAGGCACACTGAATGTCTCTGATGAATATCATTAGATGATATTAGTACAAGTGACATGATAGTCATGTCATTAAGACATTAGTGTGAATTAATAGTTAGAGAACTGTTTTTCGAATGTGTCCAAAGTTATAATGAATCACATGGAAATATGTTGTCAATAATTCATTATATAATTATATTAGTGTATTAACTACTTCTTAGACCTGAGACATCATAGTTGTTGATCGGTATAGATGCACATGGTTCATATGGTGTATAAATGCGAGACTAATCATGTCTTATACACACAAGCCGGTTTGGTCATGTGTTGTTTATATTGAGATGCAAATGATTGTCAGATGAAATCTGTTGACTTGATATAGAGGATTTCGAGGTTTCATTAACTCAGTCCAAACTTGAGTTCCCAAACGAAAATTAGTAAACGGCTTAAAAAAAAAATTCTTTGGCCAAATCATACATGTCATAAGAAGAGTTTGTTGTGACAAGTTCAGCAATTATTGATTGATTATCTGCATATGACTAAATTTAGGGTTTTGACTTCCGTGAGCCTTAATTTAGTTGGAATTAGACAAACGGATGGAGATTATTCACGTGGAATGTATAATTAATCATAAAAGGTTTAGTGAAGAATTTCTTCATTATGGTTTAGGGACTATGGCATGTTGCTAGACGTTAACCATAGTCATTGAGTATTCGAATTGTTTGAAACAACTCAATAAGATCGATTTTAGCTCACAGCTAACTCCACAGTGAATTTAAGAGGTACAACCAATAGCTTGTGTTCTTCCTTACTATGAAAGAGATTAAATATTATCCGCAAGAGAGCTAACACTCTCGAAGATAATATTTGGCCAAAAAGTGTAAATGGTTTGTACGTTAAATAGTTTAACAAACTTGAGAGCTTTATAAATTAACACGAATATAACTTAAAGTAAATTACAATATTCCATCACTATTTAGAATTATAAATAAAATTAAAATAAATTTAGTTAAAACAAGTTTGACCAAATTTAGGGTTAATTTGTAATTTCTTAAAAAATGAGGCATAAGTGATATTTTATATTTACTATTGAAAAGCTGGTTGGATAAGTTTTGGGACTTATTTATCTTTGACTAAAAGACTAATGACACTTTAGTAAATGAGAAAATATATATATATATATATATATATTTATGGTCATTTCCTAATTTTTGGAATTAAGGGATTTGATTTCACTTTAGCAAAAGGCCAAGGCAAGGATGGCATAAGGGATTTGATTTCTTGGAGATATTGTAATTTCAAGGTTTTTCTCTTCATCCTTAAGCTAATTCTTAGCTTAATTGCATGTATTATTGGTTAATTTTGTGAAAATAATGATTAAATGCATGATTAAATGCTATAAACCCTAAAATGATTAATTTCACCTCATTACATCTTTCAAATGGTATCAGAGCATGTTATGATGTTGATTATATGCTTGATTTGTTGCTGGAATAGTTGATTTTGCAAGATTAAAGTTTGGGTATAAATTAGAGAATTTAGGGTTTATGGAAATTTTTATGGTTTCAAGGAAGAAGATGATGAATAGTTCATCATATTAAGAAGTTAATGAAGTCATATGATGATAATGAAGCCATGGATGTTTGATTTCATGTGATGAAATTATGAAATGGATACATTCGGCCATGTTGAATTTTCAAAGAGAAAGTTACAAATTTTGATAATTAATGCATTTTTGGTTGTTGATTTTAATTGATGATCATGAATCATGCATACGGCCATGTTGAGTTTCCTTTGAAAAAGTTACAATTTTGATAATTAATGTATATTTAATTGTTAAACATGCATTATATATAATGACTATTAATTATGTGATAATTAATTTTCATTAAGTTGTTTGTAATTGTATAATTCATTTGATGGATTATTAATTAGGCTAATGAACTTATTAATGTGATTAATAAATGTTCAAATCTATAATTAATAAGTAATTAATTTGATTAATTAGTTTATGGTATATATATATGCATTATGTGATAATATGTATATATGTATATTGGATAATTCATGAATGGTAATATATTGTATATGATACATGTTATCATCATTATGTATAATATATTATTGTTATTTAATTATGATATTAAAAGGTTAAAGTTAATTTGGCTAATTTTGATTGGCCCTTAAGTAATAGATGGATAGTATCAAACTTTAGCATTAATGTATTGATAAAGGTTGGCTAATTTTGATTGGCCATTTAATTAAACATTATTTTTGTAATGATTATGTTTATAAATTTGTTTATAATGTTTTAATTCATACCTCATTAATACGTTAATGTTTTTGGCATAAAATGATTGACCTATAGTTAATATGATTAACTTTAGGTGATTTTATTATTCTAAATGTTATTTATTTTGATAATTATATGCCAATTTTTTTTTTTTTATGTTTTAGGAAACATAGAAATTGACATTTAATTACAAATACCTTAATTAGCCTAAGTTAAATTGTTTGATTTGTTAGAAAAATTAAACAAATAGCACAAGTAACAAGATTACTAGTCTGACAAGTAACAAGATTACTAGTATGATAAGTAACCTAGACCGAACAAAGCAATTCGATTAATTGTTGGTCGAAAAACCCAAACTGTTAAACGATTCAATTAATTATTTAACAATTTATCGAAATCGTTTCTAATAAATTAATTTTCAATTATTAAAATGATTATTCGTACGACGAATAATTCAAACAACATGAATAATGAAATTCTTTATTCGACTGAGCACGTGAATAGTAGTATTGTTCACGTAGCTACAGTTTACATGAATAGTAATACTGTTCATATAATAGTAAAATTGTTCGAAATAGTATTTTGCATACTCGTATGATAAGTAATGCAAATTAATCAAGCATATTTTACTTGTATGACAAGTAAAGGTGAAAATTGACATTAAGAGTAAAAAATTATAATAACACTGGTTATGCATATGTATACAAGTATATATGATATACAAACAGACATGTATGTATAAATATTAGTAATTGTTCATAAGATGAATGATTAGTCCTTGACCTTAAAAGACAGTTTTATGAAATTGTTTAATATGAGAGAATATTCACATAAGATGTGAATAATATGAGTGCTTAATTAATAACTCTTTAAAAAATTATCATATTATGTTTGACTCCCATTATAGGATAACTAATAATTCTTTTACATAAATTTCATACTCCAAAATTTCTATTATGTAAGGGGTACAGGGTTTATGTATTTGAATTAGGTTATTTGGTTGTTAGTGATATTCGAATCTCAACTAAGATTATATTATGTGAGGTTAGGTTGAGAATATTATTTGTGAAGGTAAAATGGTTTGAATATGACTAGTGTAGAATACCAAAAATTCTATTATGTGAGGTATCTGAAATTAAGACAAAAGAATGAATTGACTCCTATATGTAATACAGAAAAGAAAAGTTCTTTACTCATTGAATTTAATTAACTAAGATTTCTATTATGTGAAGTTAATTAATTATATATGAGAATTCGATTACCCACAAATTTTCTAAAATCCAACAAAATGTTTAAATCTTAATTTAGGAGTATAGGATTTAAATAAGATAGTAAGAGCTGATATAATCAATTTAATTGTTAATAATGTTTTCAATAGTTGAATTCATTATTTGTAATTCAATACACTAATAAACTGTTTTTCTTGTGTCTTTTCAGTTTTCTCTCTGTGATCATCAAAATATTGTCTGCAAATGTGTTTCATAAGATTTTAGACAATAACATGCTTGCCGGTCATAACTTAAAAGACTAGTTAGAAAACTTGAGAACAATTCTTGAGTTTGAAAACTTGGGTTATGTTTTGGAGGTAGAGATGCCTATGTCATTAGAGGTGGATGCTCCCTTAGAGGAGAAGGAAGCCTTTAATAAATGGTAGGCTGATAATCGTAGAGTGAGACTTTATATGTTAGTTTCCATGAATCGGGAGCTACAGACTCGACATGAGAATATGCAATCATTGTATGAGATACTTAAATCCCTAAAAGAGTTGTATGAGGAAAATTCTCGTGTCGTTGAGTATGAGCTATGTAATACCTTATTTAATATGAAGCTCAGGGAGGGAGTTCCGCCTGATGATCACGTCATTAAGATGATTAACATCATTAAGCAGTTAGATGCTTGGGACATACGGATGCCTCATCATCTAAAGGTTAATTTGATTCTCCAATCACTCCCACCTAGTTTTAAAGGTTTTATTATGAATTATAACTTTAATAGAATTGAGCATACTCTTCTTAAGTTGCACAATGAGCTTCAAGAATATTGTAAACAAAATAATAAAGGTAAGGGACATGAGGATGTTCATATGGCCACTACTAGTAGGACGGGTAAACGGCCGCAACGCTTATCTCAAGGTTTAAAAGTTGGACCTAAGAAAAAGAAAGCCAAAAAGGCTTTGCCTTCTTAACAGTCCAAAATCAAGTCAAAGTCCAAGGGAAAATATTTTCATTGTAGGGTAGAAGGACATTGGAAGAGGATTTGTCCTAAATACCTTGAAAGTCTCAAAAAGGCTAAGAAAGGTATGTATAGCAATAATATGATTAAATATGATTTAAGTGTTAATTCTGATATTCATTCATGGGTTATTGATTCTGTTGCTACATCTCACTTCTGTGTGTCTTTGCAAGTGATGTAGAATAGTTATACTCTTTCAGGTGATAAGATCGTCTTGAGCATGGCTAATGGAGCAATAGTTGCTATAGAGGCCATTAGGACATGCGATTGAGACTCGCGTTAGGACACATTTTGAAGTTAGATAAGGTTTTGTATTATGCTTCTGCTGTATAGAATATTATTTCTGTATCTATACTATGTAATAATGGTTATTCTATACATTTTAATAGAAATGAATGTATATTATATTTTAGAAATGTATGTATTGGCAAAGTATTTAATACAAATGGTTTGTATGTCCTTTAGTTGAGTAATAGTTATTTAATTTCTTCTATTACTAATAAAATAATTAGAATTGAAACCAATCCTAAATATCTGTGCCATTACAGATTAGGCCATATCGGGGATAGGAGGCTTACTTAGCTTGGAGCTAGTGGGATATTGATCTTATTGGGTTCTGAACCCTCTCCGACGTGTGAGTCGTGTCTTCAAGAAAAAATAACCGAATCGCTCTTTAAGAATAAAGGCGAGAGGTCAAAAGAACTGTTGAACCTTGTACATATTGATGTATGTAGACCATTCAATACATTGGTCAGATGAGGTTTTGAGTACTTCATTACATTCACCAATGATATGTCACAGTATAGGTATGTGTATTTAATGGACTATAAATCTAAATTCTTTGAAAATTTTAAAGAATTTAAGAATGAAGTAGAAAACCAAACAGGAAAAAGTATTAAGGTTCTATGATCAGATCGTAGAGCTGAGTACTTGAGTACTGAGTTTCAAGAGTTCTTAAAAGATAATGGGATTATCTCGTAGTTGACCCTTCCTTATACACCTTAGCTTAATGGTGTATCGAAGAGAAGAAATCGTACCTTATTAAATATGGTGCGATCAATGGTCAGTTTTACAGACTTACCATTGTATTTATGAGGATATGCTCTACAGACCGCTGCGCACATTCTCAATAAAATTCCTTCCAAATCAGTCCAAAAGACCCATATGAGATATGAAGTGGTAAGAAACCAAGTCTCAATTATATGAGAATCTGGGGTTGTCTTGCATATATCAAGTTGATCAAATCTGATAAACTTGATTCCAAATCAGAGATGGGTTGGTTCATTGGATATTCTAAAGATAGTTTATGATATCAATTCTACTTTTCATTTGATCAAAGAATTTTGATCAGTAGGAACGCATACTTCTTAGAGAAAGAGTTTCTTGAAGAAGAAGGTGCGGAAAGAGAAATCAAGTTAAAAAAGAGTCTTTTGAGCCTCGATCTGACCATGCTGATATTGAAGAGTCGAGTTAGTAGACTTTTGTCCTGGTTAATCCAATTCCAACTAGTAAATCTTTTAAAGTTCCTAGATTCCCAAAGAGATATAGATTTCTCAATGAGCAAGATTTTGAATCTTACTGAGTGGGAGCAACAAATCATAGAAATGGTCCAAGAAGTTATGAACAGGCAATCCTGGATAAAGATTCAAGAATATGGTTAGAAGAAATGAAATCCGAAATGGATTCCATGCATATAAACAAATCTTCAAGAGGAAGATTGGTAAAGATGGGCAGGTTAAGACCTATAAGGCATAGTTTGTTGTGAAAGGTTATACTCAGAAACAAGGGTTAGATTATGAGGAAACTTTTTCGCTTATAGTTATGATAAAGTCCATCAGGATCATGCTAGCCATAGCAACATACTATGACTATGAGATTTGGCAGATGGATGTAAAAATCGCATTTCTCAATGGTTATATTAAGGAAAACCTATTTATGAAACAACCTGCCGGTTCCCTATCCTCTTTTGAATCACATAAAGTATGCAAGTTGCATCGATTCATTTATAGATTGAAAAAAGCCTCGAGGAGTTGAAACATCCGATTTGATGAGACAGTCAAAGCATTTGGCTTCATTAAAAACTTGGATGAGTCTTGTGTATACAAATGGGTTAAAGATCATGCGATCACATTCTTGATACTATATGTGGATGACATATTATTAATGGGTAATGATGTATGCATGATGGCAGAGGTCAAACTCTGGTTATCCAAAACTTTTTCCATGAAAGATTTGGGTGATGCAACCTAGATTCTTGGGAATCGAATCTATAGAGATAGATCGAAGAGGATAATTGGATTATTCCAAAAGTTATATATTGAAAAGATGCTGAAGAGGTTTAGCATGGAGAACTCTAAAAGAGATCTCTTGCCTTTCAATCACTGTCTTCATCTTTCTAAAGATATGGGTCCAAAGACTGATGAAGAGCAGCAGTAGATGCGTAACATCCCATATGCATCAGCTATTGGCAGCTTGATGTACACTATGTTATGTACTAGACTTGATATAGCCCATGCAGTTAGTGTTACTAGCAGATATCAAGTGAATCCCGAAGAGAAACACTGGTCAGCAGTAAAAACAATTCTTAAGTACTTGAGAAGGACTAAGGATTTGATTCTGAGTTATGGATCTCAAGAGTTGAGTATTCATAGGTATTTAGATTCTAGATTTTCAGTCAGATGTGGAAGATAGAAAGTATACATCTGGTTTCATCTTTTTGTGTAATGGCGGTGTTGTTAGTTGGAAAAGTTCCAAGCAGACGATTACAGCTGACTCCATTACAGAACCTGAATATGTTACTGCTTTAGAAACAGCTAAAGAAGCAGTTTAGATGCGCAAGTTCGTATCTGAACTAGGTGTCATTCCTAGCATGGCTTATCTAATAAGTGTATTATGTGATAATACAGGTGTTATTACACAAGCTAAGAAACCAAGAGCATACCAGAAATTAAAACATATTCAGCGTAAATATCACATTTTGAAAGAACTTGTTGGTGCTAGAGAGATATTAATCGAGAAGACATCTTTAGCAGATAATGTTGCTGACTCTCTCACTAAAGCGATGTCACTGAAGCAGCTGGACTAGCATCTTGAGAAGATGGGTATTAGATACTACAGCGAATGACTTTAGTGCAAGTGGGAGTTTGTTAGTGTTGTATGCCTTAAAACCATTCGAATTGTCGATTTTTGGTATATTATATTGAATTACTATTGTAATATTTATTATATATATTTATTAATAAAAGAAATTGTTTCAATTCATGTGAGTATGTTGCTTCTTCTATCTATACATACTAATGATAGAATATGCATATGAATTGTCCAAGATAATTAGATTATCTAA
>JAXCLQ010000003.1:8921107-8952242 GCA_035584115.1 Cedrela odorata
TATATATATATATATAATATTTATGATTATTTTGATAAATATTTATACATGATGGTATATAAAGAGAATCTTAATTAGAAGAGACATGTTATATTGTCTATACATCTATGATCTATTTAATAAAACATTGTTATATATACATTTAATTTTAAAATTAATCAAACTAAAAGATTAATTATTATAATAAAAATTAAAGAATTTAAAATATTTGACGTGATTTGAGTCGATAGTCTCGTATTGTAATATGTAAGGGGGTGGATAATAATTGAATATTAACTTTCGATGTCTGAAAATGACATAACTTTCGTGGAATTGTGGGCTGAACTTTTAACAAACGGAGCCCAAAACAAAGTTTTAAGGTTTGAAGATGAAAGAATTACATGAGCGCAAGCGAATCAAAACTTTCTTCACATAATATTTGATGACAAGCAATGGCCCTCTTTTATCAACATAACCAAAAAAGCTAACTACAAGCATCAAATTCAATAATTCTAACCTTCAAATTGAAATGATTTTTTTTAAACTTATATTTTTTAATTTTTGGTTCGATTCATTTTTTAAACCTAATATAAAATTAGACTATTTATTGTTCTGTTCTCAATATAAAAATCGAACAATCCAGTCCATTTTTCTTTTATCAAATTTGTTTTCTACTCTTACTTAAAGCAAAAAATTAAATAATTTGATTCGATTTTTGGTTTGAACTATTAAAATAAAAAATACATACATACATACATACATATATTATTGATATACATACATATATTATTGATAAGTAGTTACATAATATTTAAATACTTTTATACACAATTATTTTAAATATTTAAATAAAGAATTTTTTTTTAAAACTTGAACTGAAATAAAAAATTGAACCCATTAGTTCAATTTTTATTTGATCTAAAATATAACCGAACTGAGGTTTATCTATTTCTAAGTAGACTAAAATGCAAGGTTAACATAAATAAATTCATATCTAAACTTTATCACATGGACTTAAATAATTATTTTAAATTTTATTATGGAAACCAAATAATTATTTTTAAAATTTTGATAATTACAAAAATTAGAACACAAAATTTTAAGGTGAATTTGCCACTCAGATCTAATAATTTCAAACTTTGATATTACTTGTTAAATTTGTTACTCCATCTAATAGACTAAACTTGAAGGTAAAGACTAGACAATGACTTTATCTTAATTAAATTAACTTAAATTATAAATTGTAATGTAAAAAGATATAAGAGTTACTATTATTATTATTACTATTATAAAAATAACTCCCATATTTTCGCCTCAAACACATTAATTCATCCAACAATATGAATGTAATAAATTAATTGAATTACCTTAAGTTTTAAAAACTAAATAAAAAATAAAATCAATCTCTTTCATATAAGTTGAGTAAACGAGTGTGTTGAATAAGAATAGCGTTTCAATGATGGAGTAAGATAACACAGACAGTAAGCCAGTTGGGATACAAGTGGACACAGCTGTAACCTACAGTAATACACTAACACCATGCAGACTGGCGTCAACACTGCAATTCTGCTCCTCCCAACCAGCTGTAACGCCCAAACTCTCTCTCTCGTAAAAGAAAAATACATATGCAGCAATGCATGCCTTTATCCCACACTTTCGTTCCGCCATAATTAAAGGTTCAGTTACCATACACATTGACTTTATCTCACTCTTTCTATTATAATCAGACACTTTTCAATCTGAAATTTAACATTAAAAACCGAAAATTATTCTAAAGATTCATTGATTGGCTCAACGAAGATGGTAAAAGTCTTTTTTAAATATTTAAAACGATTTTTTTCTTAATTTTATTTTATTAGCTAGATAAAAATTAAAAAAAAAAACAGATTTACATTTATATATATAAATATTTTAAATTATTGTTAATCTTGATATTTAATTATCCTATATAATATATATATAGATAGAAGCTAAGCTTTGTCCCATTTCTTAATTTCTTCGTCAAGAAGAATTCACATATCCCGAACCAAAGAGATTTGAGGAAACCCGAGTCCGAAGACAAATGTAGAGTAAGGACAGCCGGATTCACCTGTCTTCTGGTCCTACGTCTTCCACGTATCCCCAACCACTTACAAACAAAACCTTGTTAAATTTTAACAATGCCAATAATAGTAAACCCCCACGTGTTCACCATCCTCCTCGCGACCACCGGGAAGAAGGCCAATAATAGTAAATTACCACGTGTTTACTATCCTCAAGACCACGCGTACACCTATGTTCCCAGAACTGAAACCCTCGCCCCGTCCCATACGTGCGACACTCTCACGTGCCAAATCCAGTCTACGTGGCGATCATAGATACATAGATGTCTTCTATTGAGTTGGCAAGACACGTGGCAATCAACCACATTATGTGTGCTAGCTAGCAAACCAGTAGTAGTACTAAACCTTTCTCTGAAGCAGCCACCGAGCGATAAAATTAAAAAAATTTGTTTTTATTTTTATTTTCTTTTTCTATCTCTGTGTGTGTTATGGATTTAGAGGGCTGTTCGGTTTCCAGTACGTCGTCTTCGTCGTTACCAAGTTATGCGGTGGAAATTGCGGAGGATCGGATGGTGGAGATGGAGCTTGTGGCGGCGGAGGCGTTGGCGGATTTGGCGCATTTACCTATGAAAGAGAACGGCGGGGCTGCCGAAACCGCCACAAACTGGGGATGCAAAGGGAAACGAGTCAGGAAGCGAGGCAAGATCGAGTCACCGCCTGGTCAGTTACGGTCGGACTTGAACCCGGTTGACCCGTTGCCTCTCAGTTCGGATCTTGTTGATGTTAGTTTTGAAATACTAACCCTGTTAGTTGTTTATTTATTTATCAAAATTTTCAAAATTTAGGTGTTATTTGGTCATTTTTGTTTGCCAATAAGTCAAATTAAGCCATTAAATACTTAAAAGATTGTATATTTTTTCTTTATAATTATTTTTACTATTTTTAGGAAAAAGGGTAATTATAAATTATAAACTCTGTTAATTCAATGAGTTCTATTTAAATACTTATCAAGTGGTATTAGGAAGTTATGAAGAAACGGTATTTCCCTTTAGCGTACACTATATAATGAAGTTGAATGTCAGTTGTTGCAGTGAGATTGAATTCAACAACCTCAAAATATGCTTTGACATTTTTGGATGAACTTGTAGAAGAAAAACTCCTCAATTTGTATGATTATTTATGACAATGCTGCACTTTAGGAGATATTAAAAAGGAAGAGATGTTGCTGTTGGTAGTCTTTCCACTTTATGTGTATAGTTGTATGTTCAGCCGATTCAAGTTTGTCATGTGTGTGTGTCACTTGCGTTATTACAGTCAGTTCATGAGATGGGCAAGAATTATGAGTGTGGCATGTATTATCCCTAATATGTATTGGTTGATTCTGTGGCTGGCTTGGTGAGATAGTCTACCAGTTCAATAGTCTTCAATGAAGATTTTGCCTTATTCTTTTCTTTATGTCAATAAAATACCTTCCCTTAAAGTGATGCGGTGTTCTTATTATTGGTAAAAGCTTATGTTGGAAAACAAAAATCTTAATTCTGTATCATTGTTTCATCATAATGAAGGTCAAGATAAATTGTGACGCGAGGGAAACAATTGTTACGTTAATGCATAAAAGCTTACTAAATTTAAAGCCAAAACAGTGTCTAGAGTGGGACTGCACATGAAATTAAAGCCTCATTGTATTAATTGATCTAAAGATTCCTAAAGGGAGGGATTGCCTAAAACAAAAGATTTTGGGAAACAGAATTTAGGACCCGCTAGTCTTTAGCCTATGTATGACCTTTATATTGATAAATCTACATATGTTTATTATATGTAAATCTAGATTCCAGATTTGTTATTTGTTATTTTGATTTGAGTTTCTACTTTCTTTAAAATTTTTTTTTCCTGAAAACGATTCTGTTAAATGTTGGAAAATTCTGGTCTAAATAATGATGGATATAGAATCACAGGTATACTATGTCTTGAGTGCTCCGTTTAAGACAAATTTTAATTTTCACCTTTGCTTCCTATTTCCTCTAAATCATTTCTCTCTTCCTATGTCTTTTCTGTTGAATGCAAGAGTTATAACCCGAAGCAACTGAGAATTTTGTTAGCCAAACTAGTATGTCCAATTTGAAACCTTATAGCGGTCTGTCACCAAGTCGCACTATTTTGTGCAGGACTTGAGCAATATTTTTGTTTATAGCAGGAGCAAACAGTAGTGGACCAGCAGCAGGATCAAACAACATGTAGCAATGTAGTAATTAAACCAGTAAAATCTGAGGAAGATGCTGACTTCCTTAAATCAAGTTCTATGTGTACGACGAGATACATATCCATGGGCGGGGGCAGGACAAGACAAAACTTAACTGAGGTACTAAAAACTTCTAAACTCATCAGACACTTTGCTCTGTTAATATTTCTGTGTTTGTAAGTGAAGCTTTACCACTCAGGCTGAAAAGGAAGAGCGAAGAATACGTAGAATTTTAGCGAACAGAGAAGCAGCTAGGCAGACAATACGCCGCAGACAAGTAAGTTTCCTGTTCTTAAATTTTCAATAATTTTGGAGTAAAACTTTCAGGTTCAGATTGACATGCTGATGTGGCCTGGGTTGTGAATTTCCTTTATTAATCCCGTTGTTCCTGTGTTAACCTTCTGAGATATCTTATTTGCACCATTATTATTTACTAAAGAACGCATAATATAATTTAATCAGTTTCCATTTTAAGCATACAAGGCAATATGATAGGTTAGGATGTATTATTCTTATGTTAAATGGTTCATTGAACGTATCCCTTGACTCATGACATTGCAGCAGCCAGCACCTTCGTCCTTGTTTGAACCAATAAAGATGCTGTTATTTTATTTCAATGGATATTCCCAGAAAGTTTTTACTATGAGTGGCTACCAAACAACTTCATGCAGAACCTAAGGATTGAGCAATAGCAAGATTTCATAATTTTTATATCTTCTTTCAATATTTCATTTTTTGGGAGAAAAAGTCCTCTGATTGGATGTATATTGAAAAATATATTTATCACTATGTCCTGAGATCTGGGAAATAGTGTCAATTCACCTAATACATGCACCTGAGTGTGTGTGTGATTGACTTAAGTTAATTACTAAATTCCATAGTCTAGCAGTGCATTTTTTGAATAATGTAGGTTTATCAAAATTTAAGGCATATTCGTGCTTAACAGCATTTGTGAATATCTACATAATGTGGAGGCATTTTAAGGGCAATAACTGTTGACCTCTTCACTGATCAACTCTGACATATGCTAGTTGTGGTATGGAAGTACTGCATTTAATTTATCTTGGCATCAGCAAAATAAACCCAGCTTGTAAAATTTTGAAGAATACGTGAAGCCTGAGCATGAAGGCATACAAATATAATCTTTTTGTTGCACTGTTAATAACTGGTTTTAGTGTTTGCCTTTTCGGTTGCTATGGACACATTCATGTAAGTTTGATTTCTTGCATTTCTATGTTTATACATATATCTGAGATGCTTTCCTATCACTGAAGTGGGGATTCATGTCTGGCTCTGATTTTGCACATCCTTTCCGCTTTTGGTTCAGGCTCTGTGCGAGGAGTTAACTAGAAAAGCTGCTGATCTAGCACAGGAGAACGAATGTTTGAAGAAGGTAGGCAGTTTTACCTTTCCCCAAATTATTACCGCCCTTAGTGAGGCATCTGGCTGTTTGTATGAGATCTTGAATTCATATTGAATTGCAACATTGACTTATTTCACATTTGGTGACATTTATATCGAGAAGGAAAAGGAGTTGGCTTTTAAAGAATACCAGTCTTTGGAGACCATAAATAAGCTTTTGAAGGCACAGGTAAGTAGTGACGTTTGAATGATCGAGATATTTAGCTCAAAAAATTTGTTGTCACTGGCATGACATGCTCTCCTGTTTTGCAGGTGGCTAGAGCAATGAAACCTGAGGTTGGTGAAACTCAAGAAGAGGTTAAGTCAGCTCATGGTGAGATGTCTTCCATTTCTTCAAACTGTCCATTGGTCTTCTACAACCATCACCCCTTTTCGTCTCAGGGCTGGCCTCCCATTATACAGTCTTCATTTCCAGTCCAATCACGACTTGGGCAACATAAAGCCATCACTTTTCCATCAAATATATCTTCACCAATTATTGGTAAGCTTGCTTCCTCTCAGGAGCAAGAAAATCCCTTGAATATTAATGCAACAAGAACTCCTCTATATTTAGTGCCATGCCCTTGGTTCCTCCCTCTTCATGATAATGGGAATGGACTCCATGCTCAATCCTCTGACGGCCTAAAAAATACACAAGATGGAATCTCTTTGAATAACGGGTATGGAGCTCGTTCATCTTCAAAAGCTATTGCAGATGTGGAGAACAATCATTTCTTGTTGCCCGTAAAAGTAAAAAATGAAGCTTCTGTATTAGCCGAAACCAGAACTACCAATGATCTTAATGATATTCCAGTTGAATCCTCTTCAGATGGAGGTGGTCAGCACACTGAACATCATTCGAGAGAAGCAATATTTTCACCTGCACCTCTTTGTTCTATTGGAGGTACATTTATTGTTAAACATGATAATGTACTTCAGTCTGATTACACTTACAATAATACTGAGGATGTTTCTAAGAAAGCCAGTCATATTGTGAGTGCTTTACCTGAGAAGAAACAACCAGTCAATTATCCCTGTAAGAAATTAGTGGATGCAGCTGCTGCAGCTGAGGCAAGAAAGAGGAGGAAGGAACTTACAAAGCTGAAGAACCTCCATGGGCGTCAATGTCGGATGCATTGTTGAGCTTGATTTGGAATGTACCGGGACTAAAAGGAGTTCCTAAAGTGCAGGCCACAGAAGAACACTAATGTAGAAGCATAGAACGGCTTTTGAAAGGAAACAAAACCAAATTTGTGATGCTGTACACATCTCTAAGACAATGTTGCAGGCTGGAGGTTTTCCTATGCCGTCTAAACACGGCCAAAAATTTAGGTGGCCTGTTTTATTACTTGTGTGTATCTTAATACAATCAAGGCGTTGAGTCAGATTAGAGTGATATACAAAAGCGTACTAATATTCAAGTAGCGGGACATTCGGGTGAGAATATACTTATATTAAGAAACTGATGCTGCCATTTTGGTGGGTTTTGACTCAGAAATGGGCAGCAAGAGAGGAGTTGAGAAATGACATGTATCTGGCTGATCTTTTGTAACCTTATGGAGGTTTTTATACCCATATGCAGCAAAATGTGCTCGGTAAGTACGGGCTTGGGGTAATCAAGTTTCCAGTTTAATTAGAATCTCTCTGCTGAACATGAATAATTTTTTGCTCACCCTTTATCATACGATTTACAATATATATGTCATTTCTATAGGTTCACTGTTCTGGTTAATTAGCCGGAGTTGTGTATTACTGTCAATGTCGAGTATTTGGCATTATTTTCTTCCCAGTTTGTGCTAAAACTGTCTCAGAAGCAGACTCAAATAAGTTCGTTTCTGATACATTGAATCTACAATTGAAATTGAAGTTGTGTACTTCATTGAAGAGAAACCTGGATACTGCTTGTAGTTCTTAAATTAGAGTGCAGATAATCTATCTATCCAAACATGGAAACGCAGATTGCAGAAAACTGAATTGAATTCCTGATAGTAGTTGTAAAACCGTACGATGAGCTCTTTTCAAGCACTCATAAAATCTTGATTTACAAGAAAGAATCAAAATCAGCGAGCACCATTATGCAATCTGGTTTGTATACTATACCAAAAATTCCGAGGATCACGTTTAAAAACTCCGAGGTAATGGCTTATAGATAAGAATAGGGCTCTTAACACTGTGCTTGGAGTCACTCCACTCAAGTACAGTTGATAGAATCCGAGTTCCTTTTACCATTGAACCCTTCACCAATACAGTGAACGATTTCTTTTCATGCGACTTGCTAAACACCAAAACGTTCGGGAGAACTTTAACCTCGAGACCTTTCGGTGGATTTACAGTTGCCTTGTACACAGATTTTCCGTGCTCTACATTAGTCACGGTCCTCTGAAAGGCTGCAGAGATGGTGGACTCGTTCTTGAGTTGCATATGCATGGAAGGATAGTTGAGACCATCTGTACCTCGTGCAGGTTTAATGCTGGAACAGCTGAATTTCTTCTTGCCACCAATGAGATGACCAATTCTTGTGCTGTTGTAGCCTTCCTTGCAAAGGAAACTTGCATAGGAATTCAAGGAAATATCATAGATGAGTCCTGGGTGTACTGCTTTCCTTGGATTAATTTGGCCTGATCCTGAAGCCAGCTCTGCATCTTCAGGTTTGATTTTCATAGGTGTGGCTAAATTAAACCAAGCAAATGACATTCTGGTTAGGAATCTGATTGAATATGATGCAATGCATGATGCATGCATGCAACTTAACATATTTACCGGTGGTCATGAGAGCAGACTTGACTGCAGCAGGCGACCAGTCAGGGTGGAAAGATTTAACGTAAGCGGCTGCAGCGGCAGCATGAGGGCAAGCCATGGATGTTCCTGAAAGTATATTGAACGGTGCAATTCGGTTGTCGCCTGGCTGTCCTGTTATCGACACAAGGTTTGAATATGCAGCTAATATATCAAGTCCCGGTGCAGCAATATCAGGTTTCAGAATATTAAGGGCAATCGATTGCGGTCCTCTGGACGAAAACGAAGCTATAAAGGGAGCAGTCGTGTTAACAGCTCTCGTCTTGTAAATAACAGCTTGAGGATTCCTATATGCATGTAGTAATTCATTCACCAGTACTGCAATTAGTTTCAGCTTAATATTCAGTAACAAAATTTCTAAAATTTATTAACATACTTTGTAGAGTTGATGTAATGGTCGATCCTGTTGCCAATTTCGGAAACCACGTAAGAACCAGCAATAAGAGTGGTGAACGCAGTGTCGGTTGGTGCGTCAAGTGCCATAATTGTTCCAACTCCTCCTAATTGCTTGATCGTGTAGTCTTGGCTGCCGCTTCCCCGGCAGTACACGATTTTCTCCTTCACTTTCTTCATGCTTAGTGTTCCATAATCACAGGCGCTGTATTCAACCCATAATTATTTTAATTATTAATTAATTAATTAATTGCCAATTTATAATATATGTTCTATTTCATTTTATACCTGACGTTTCCATAGGTGTTTGCTGTAGTATTTACTGCGCGGGCTCCACTTGTGAGAGGGTACATTGCTTTCCTTGGTGAAAATGTATTAATTGAAATTCCCTTCAATAAGAAAAAGATTTACAATTTACATAATTTTATTACAAATATCAATATCAATAATAATAACAATAATAATAATTTAATAAAAAAGTGATAACATATATCTCTATCTTTGTTTATAATTGATTTGATTTACTGTATAATTAGCACTAAATAAATATTTTAGGATCCGTTTGGAAGTGACGAACTTTTATAATTTTATACATAGTATTTTAATAAATTTTCAAAAAATATAAAAAATATTAAAATATTTAAGTTCCATAAAGCATAAACTTTGTTTTATGTAGTATTGTTTGGACCGCCCTTAATAAAATTCGAAAAGTTCAGGATTTAGATGAACTTACGGGAGTTTTCATGCCATTGCCAAGCTTAACTGCAGTGACAAACTTTCTGTCAACGCTGCTAGCAGCCACTGTCAAAATCCATGGGGCTACATTCTCTACCGTCCCTTCGTAAGGCCCCACATTACCCGCCGAGGAAGATGTCAAAATTCCTCTCTTCATCGCATGAAACGATCCTATCGAAATAGAATCATCGAAAAAACTCTTGGACGGCCCGCCAATGGAAATCGATATCATGTCAACGCCATCGGCAATGGCGTCGTCGAAAGCCGCCAGTATATCCATGTCAGTGCAGCCGCCGCTCCAGCATACTTTGTACATGGCAATGCGTGCTGACGGAACACCACCACGCGCAATCCCTTCAGCTATGCCGTATAAACTTGCCCCCTTGACGAATGCGCCGGCGGCTGTAGAAGAAGTGTGAGTGCCGTGGCCATCGGTATCGGCTGGACTTGCCTGATCGATGCTAGGATCAAGAGCGTTGTCTAGATTGTAGTATCTTGCACCGATGACTTTGCTGCAGGTCAACATTAGAAATGATCAAAATGTTCGATATTAAAAACTTCTGCAGTTTAGAAATTTTTTTGGCTACTTTTAAATTAATTATTAAAAAAGAAAAAATTTTGTGAAAGAGGTGTCATACTTGTTGCAGCCGGTGAAGTTGGCACCCTTAACACATTTGCCTTTCCATTTAGCAGGAGGAGGACCGTAGCCTTTATCACTGAAACTTGGAGCCTCAACCCAAATACCTACAAAAAAAAATCAAAAAATTTATAAATTAACGAAAAACACGTTTTAATAAAGAAAATAATAAATTCTCCTAAATATTGCATGCATATATGTATACAAACCTGTATCTAACAAACCCACAATGATATTGCTCTGTGCCTTAGAGTTCTTTTGCTGTAATTTTTCGGACATTCCTAGAAAATCCCATGTTCTTGTTGTGTGAAGTTTACGCCAAGTGTTTTCAAACACAGATACAACACTATCTTCCTCTGCAGCATATCATCAATGATAACTTTCATAGGGTTCGGAAAATTTCAGATTTTTTTTCTTTTTTTTCAACTTTGCGGAAAAATACCTGATAGTCTCTTTGCTTCTTGGGGCAATAGTCTGGCGACGAATCCATTGAAGCTCTTACGATAGCTGTGTAGTTTTGATTCTTTAGCTAATTGATAGCTGAAAAGAATTTGGTAAGATGTTAAAAATAGTTTGGGAAATTAAGGTCTTGTACGTGAAATAGTGATTACGGGCAAAAGTTTATGATTATTACTCTCCAATGGCAGTCGTAAGCAGATCCTGATGTTCGTCCACAGCAGAAATTCCGGCCTTGGACACGTCTCCCATGTACACAATGTATGACTAATATATGCATGCGTAGTTCAATAACAAAACCATGTAATTAATTAGTTTGTTAATTACCACTGACCAAATAAATAAGTTAAAATGAAATGGAAGAGAATCAGCTATTGCTAATGCATACCTGCAGAAAGTAAAAAGTGGATGCATGCATGCATGCCACACTTGCATATATATCCAAAGAAACTAAGATTTAGATATACATGCCAATTAATATAGCAAGAATTCATTGGAATGGTATATTGCATTTGGGAATGGGAGTATTCCATGAAAAAATGAATATGTTGCATGTACAAATACGATACTCTTGCAATCTATAACATAAAGTTTACAATTGAAAATGTAAAACTTATAATATAAAAAGTTAAAAACTTTTTAGGGTATAAAGTTGCAAAGTTTATATTTCAAATATCAAACACCACATATTGTACGAGTACTATATACTTGTATTATAGCTAATTATATCATAACTGGCATGAAATTACCTTTCTTTCATGGTGATTAGTCGAACCATTAATTAGCGTAGCTGCTGCTAGAAAAAGATTGAAGACAAACACTACTAGATTTTGCATATTGATATTGATTTTGGTTTTATTTTTGTCTTTCTTTGTTTCTTTCTGTGTCTCAAAAGAGAAAGCTTGGAGTTGAGTTATAAATAGAAGAAGAAAGAATGGTAACAAGTTTCGTTGACTGCGCGCAAAACAAGCTGAGAGAGAGAAAAAAGTTCGATTGTGGAGAAGAAGAGGAATACAACATGCAGTCTGTTAAAGAGTGAGAGTTGGGTGGCTTGTATTTTGGATCCCAGTCTGTGATTAAATTAATTTACATGAAGTTCGGAATCAAAACACCAGACTTGTTCACAATTAATACACCCACGTGTGTGTGTGTATATATATATATATATATAATTTCCAATCATTAATTTTCTATCAGCTTTATCGGTACTATAAGATCCCAAATTCCCTCTAAAGCGGGCGTACAAGGAATAGAAAAGCCACTCACTACTACTGTAGTACAAGAAGTTAACATTGAACATTCTTATTTTACATTAATATAAGAAAATATTAACGGATAGATATCTACATTAAAAAAAATAATAACACATTTTTTTTTTAAATATTAGTAAATATAAAATCTTCCAAAGACATAAATTATAAGAATAAATATCTCAATTTAAATTTTATTCAAAACCCTAATAGTGAAATCTTGTTTATACTCTTAAAATTTTTAACAATTATGAGCTACATTGAGTTTTGTTCGTTATTAGTTTAAAAATCAAAATGAGATAGTGATGATACGAAGACTACTTATAAACATGATCATAAATACATAAATTGTTAGCAATAAAATGGCCTAATTTCTTCACACCGTACAATTCCAGAAACTCCTCCGTAGCATAAACATGATCATAAATGCATAAATTCATTGCCTCTTCATCTACAAACACCAGCGCTCGATTACCTTCAGCCTTTTTCTTACCGCTACTACTGGATTGTAGTTCTTTATTGCGCTTAATAGCAGCCAATGTTTCATCAGCATCAGTTTCCTTGACTGAATCGTTGCCATAACAAAGGGCTAAAAAATAACAACGAACAATTTGAGAACTGTAACGGCTGGATAATATGAAAGCAGTAACCAAATTTATAAAGCTTACCCAAAGTTTGAGTATCCGAACTTAAAATCTTTTTTTCTCTTCTTATTATTTGAACTTTTAGCAGGAATTGACTCGGTTAAAAAACTCCGCATGGATCTTTCCCGATCATTGAATGGCTTCTTCAGTGTTACCGGAGTGTCTTGTAATGGAGTGTTCACTGTAATTGCTGATTCATCCTCGGTCACAGACCCACATGGAAAATGTAGGTGGCAGTTTCGTGAATGATCCTTTTCAACTGCTTTCGTTGTGAGCTATTGTCAATACAACAAGATCATCGGGTTAGGTAAAAGCTTAGAAGCAACTTAAAAGGAGATTTATCTATGATTTTCCGGTCCTCATTTTTAGACAGCGTAAACGAAGTTGTGGATAATAGACAGGCTGCAGAACTGGAAACTAAATGAGCTTCTCAACAGACAATAACGTAATAAGAACTATCTAATTTGATGGTTGGCTCAAAAAATACATTTTAACATTGAGATCCATTTGGAAGTTGTCACAGTTCAGGTCTCAATGCTCAATATCATCCTGGTACTAACTGGTAATGGAAACTAGGTTCACAGAAGAAAGTACTGGCAGTTGATATTTTCCCTCCAGAGACGGCAATCAAGAAAAGGCTAATATAATAAAAACGTTCAAGGCAGAATTACTTAAAAAATAAAGCAAAAAAGGAAATTAAACTCACTTGGAAATGAAGAACGGTACCACCTGCGCCGCAGTATGCAACTATACCTAAAATTTAAAATTGAAAATCGAAAATCATCAACTGGGGATTGCATCAGAATTTAGCTGTTCAACTAAATTGGCTAAAATTTCTATTGAAAATAGGATTATAATAAAATTTCATTTTAATTTCCAAGACAAGAATTATGTTTGTTAGCCTTTATAAAATTATTTTACAACAAAAATATAAAGATAAACTAATATCTCTGTCTGATGTATGATGTAAAGTTTCACTAAAACAACTAAATGACAATAGAAAATTGAACAAAAAGTGGGGCCAAATCAATTTTTATTTCACATGAAAGATATAAGAATTCATAATGTATTAACTTCAGATTCAGTTAAACACATAATTAAGCACTCAGAACCAAAACAAATACATTCGACTGCATGAGAGAGATACCTGTTAGTCATGACAGTTGCACACTCCAGATGGCAAAGGATGAACAATTCATAAGATGCAGCCCTTGTTGTTTTGTCCCAACAAAAGGTTTTCCAGTAGCAGGGACATCGTATGCAGCCTTCACCAAGATGAGTATTCTCATTGCTCCATCATCAAAAGATAAAATAACGCATGTATAAAAGTGGAAAAATTTGTTTCAAAGGGTGGGAAAAGCACAACCACTATTAAGAATATCATTTGTGTTTTAGCTAGTATGATAGAGCATCAAGTTACCTTGGATCTGGAAACCAAACCAGATCATATATGAGCCTCGGCGCTGGATGGAGGTCCCACAAGAAACGGAATGGGTCACTGCATTAACAACAAATATTTTCAGTGACCATGTAATATAACACTGCCGTGGCTTACACAGGTAAAAAGTTAATACAATTGCCAACTATCTTCCAAAATCCAGACAAATAAGCAGAGAAACTGTCTTCAAATGTTCTAATCAATATGAACACATAATGTAGCGTTTCCTCAACTTAATAACCAATGAAACCATTATAACAATCAAAGTAATAAGCAGATGGCATATGTATATTCTACATGAAAGACTAAAATAAAATTTAGGCGGCATCCAGATCTCTATCTTTTGAAATAATTGACAACTACACCCTCTTCACTGTATTGACCATAAAGATAAATTTACATTTTAATGTCAGTTGAGAGGGTATAAAAATTGATTTATTCCTCAAAAGTTGGGTAGTCGAATATAGAAATAATATAACCAAATTTTATAGCAATTGAACATTTTTTCTTTTTCTTTTTTGGGAAATAACTTTGATGATAAACCTGCCAGCATTTTATAAAGTATTTGACTATAAATGGTCTCTGGAGTAATTTGTGAAATATGGAAACTTGAATCAAATAGAGAAATTAATTTAGTAAAAACTTAAAGATCAATTTGGTTCGACTCCAGTGGATGAGTTAAGGTAGTGCTAAGACTTTGGTGTTATTGTTTGGGCCCCTATTTATTAACTAAGCTTTTAGGTTAGGCGATAACTTACTTATCAACTAAAACTTTCAAGTTAACTTAATAGGTAGGCCTAGAAACTAAAGCCCAGTCGATGCCAAGATTTATTTTATGGTCAATGCTTGGATTGCCAGTAATTTATTTGCTGGTCCCATGGAGTGTGCGCAAAGTGGCTACAAGTTTTTTATAGGGGAGCCACATGAAGAATGAAGTGGTGGCGACTACACTGATGAAAATTACTATTGATGTTGGGTAAAAAGCGAGGGGAAAGGACATCAGAGCTTACAGTCTGGCTCCATTGATAAAGTAACTTTCTTTGACAGTTTCTTGAGAGTCATTCCACTGGACACTCTAAAGGATGGAGTGAACTACTCAGCTAATATCTGTCACAAGTCATTCCTCAACTGAACCGCACCACGGATTAAAAGCACCGCAAGTCAATCCCAAACATAAACAAATTAATTTTGATCTATGATTCAGAATAACAAAGAATTGATTCACTCACTTGTATAGAAAGCTCTAAAGGAGGATGTTTTCTTATGGAGTCGCATTCTACCAAAAAGGAAGGATGTGAGTTTGGAGAATGAAAAATGGTGATCAAGGAGAAAGAAAGAGGTTGGTGATAGTTGTATTTTGCATTCAAAAGTGGCTTTAGTACTATTTGAAAACTCATTACCCTTCAAAATTTAGAAGTTAGTTAACAGTCAAAGCTAGCTGAAAAGGGGTATGAATCATTATTTTTGAAGTGGAGAGGGTATACCGGTATAGTTCTCAAATTTCCCAACAAATGGGGTCTAGATGTCATTCCCCCTAAAATTTATATTTCCATGACAAAGTAAAACAGGGGGTTCTCTAAAATGAAAAAATTCAATAGAAAAATCTATGCTTAAAGCATATTTCTTGTTTCAAGTAATTGTGCAAGTTTTGGAAAAAAGAAAAGCATTCCGATGCAAAAAAAGGGTTAGATTATGAAAGAATAGAACACAATATAATAAGAGTTTTAGAAGGGCAATGTCAAATTAGGACCTATTACTAATAGAACCTTCAAACTGCTTCAAATTACAACGTGTGTATCATAGACCAAGCTTACATCAGATAATAGTATAACTAAGCTTACAAGGTTTTCCACTAAACTTCTAATAAAAGGTATGGTAAATAGAACAGAGAGGTTGAAATTAAATAAGCTGAAATGGATAGGACGAAAAAGAAGCAAAATTAAAAAATGAATGAAAAAGGCAATATACATGATAATTATATATTTGTATATAAAAAAGAACCATCACACTTACCGTATGTCCCAAAACTTTAGATCTCCATGTCCGGCAATAAGTATGACATTTGCACTTCCTGGATCACTGAAAATTAGAAATAGAGCATTAAACAAAGAATAAATTGATACAAGATTTTTTGTTTTCCAATTTTTTAAGATTAAAACTTAAACCAAAGAAATTCAGACCCACCCACCAATTTATAATATGAATAATGTCCCTCATACCATATTTTAACTTCAAATTTGATACTACCCACAACAGCCCAAGTGTAACAACCAAGTAAATACTACCCATCTTGGGCTTCACTTAGGCATCCGTCCAAACACATCTACTATATTGAGGCAAACCAAGACTATCAAACTTTCCAAACTAGTCTTTGTCTATGATATGGTATGTGACACTTGAATTAAAGGCATGGAAAATGTAGCCAATGTAAACCACAGTCAATAGAAACAAGAGATCCCAATTTCCACCTAGGTAAAATAAATAAATAAATAAATACCCAGCCTTACCATATAAATACATAAATGAACAAGACATAGTAAGGGTAGAGCACCCCACATTGTACTCATCCAAAACTCAAGCTCTTAACTGGAGGTGTTTGTCACTATAATCCCTTCTTCACACACCGAGAATTACTGGAAAATCCCCCAAGGGGGCAATAAAATCTTAACTAGTAGTGATACTTCTCATCTGAACACAAGACAAAGTCATTACGCTCAATCCTACCTGAATTGAAGCCAAAAATCCACTCAACCTAACCTTTATCCTTCAAATAATAAAAGATTAAATAGATTTTTTAATTCATTAAATCATACCAAACTCTAGAAAACTAGAAAAATATTTGACGTTTCCAGCATCCTCGGTAGTCTCTCCTACTACTACAATACCAAGCCATGACTGGATGAGAAGAAAAACATTTTTACTTCACATTGGAAATAAACTCCTCCAAGTAAAGATCAAAATTGCTGTTTGTCATTAAAAGAAGAAACACAACCATTTTGCACAAAAGAAAATTATTAAGAGAACTAAAAATTAATCTTCTAGTATCACTGACCTCTCACTTGGGGCCCATGAAACTGCTCTAATAGCAAGTGTATCAGCAGTAAAGCATAGCAAAGGTCTTGTATCTGCAGATCAGCAAGTAAAAGTTTAAATAGACAAATTAATTTGAAGCACACAAGGGAAAAAAGATTAATATGAAATAAAAGTACAAACACACTGTTCGTACCTTTAGATGAACTACTTGCCACAAATTTCCACAAAGCAACCTGTATGCAAGGGATAATTTTTCAGTTCTGATACAGTAAATTAAAAATGACAAAAACCTATTCAACAAACTGAGCAATAACTGATATGATGTATGCCAGCATAAAATCAATCAGCAGATGTTACTAGGAAAATATACTTCCAAAATTCTTGATCTATTTCTTAAGAAACTTCATGCAAAAAGATGCCCTTATTCCCAAATCTAAAGGAAAGAAGATATACTACCGTTCCATCATGGCACCCTGCAAGTAAGTAATCATGTGGAGGTGAAGTTGACCACTCCATTGTCAAGGGGATGCTGTATAACATAAATAAATTATGGCAAATCAATGATAGACCACCAAGTACAGCAAAACAATTATAAATTTAGAAAGTCATGAAATTTGCAGCTAGATGAATTCATCTGGTAAAGCAACATTCCTAATTAAAATATTCTGTTCAATTATGCTCAACCTTTAAATCTGAGACCTCAGTGATGATCTAAGAAAAATACGAAACCGCAAAATTTCCTACTAGAAAAACCTTCTCAAGTCAAGAATCCAATCGACAAATATACAAAATCGTATAGAAGAAGAAAAGCCTACCAATTACATAACTAGCAGAGGAGCAACGTTACACAGGATTGGGTAAAGGTGGGTGTTTTGACCAATCAGACCAAAATATCTAGAAATTGAAGCAAAGGACGAAGTGCAGCCTATCCATTCCCCACTGGTTCTCTTTTATTCAATTCAAGTATATTTCTTTCTCCCATTGAAAAGAATAGAGTAGCTATGTCCAACAACTAGCATGCCATGGACAAGTATTCTGAGTCATGAAATGCAGAACCAATCCCGTTATGTCAAGAAAATAAACTATTTTCCCTAAATCTCCACTCTTCTACTTAAACTTTATAGCATGCAGCTATGACAGAACAAATAAGAAAAGAGTATATTTCTATACCTATTTTTTTCCAAAAAAGAGTATATTTGTATACCTATTTTCTTCCAAAATGTTTCCATTATGTTTCACAGATTTGAAACAAACATTGCAACAAGCTAGGGGACTCAAATAAATGGAAATTTGTAAGATCTGGCTTGAATAACCATGAGTAGTAAATTCTGCTCTGATTCCGATTAAATAATAAATCAGTTATCAAAACAAGATGGAAAATAGGGATGTAAATTACCTCTGTATGCCACCACTTTTCAACATTGGGCATCTGAATACTGGCTCCAATTTTACAAATTGAGGATCCGTGCCCTCCTTAGTAGAAGAATAATATATAGCTTTCATTGTACTCAGAAGAGGAACCTCCCAACTACATTTAATAAGTGAGATCATCAGATAACACGACACAAAGTAATTGCTTGTGATGCGTTGTATTGACATAAAACAACACAATGTGTATATATCAAGTCTGATGGAAACAATTAAGTAAAATTAAAGGTCAAGGCTCATAACTGCTTAACAATGAATCAAGAGCAATGAAAGAAAGAACAGTGGATAAGTTAATTTATATTAGTAGTTCAATATTTACGACTAATATAGTAGAATGAAAATAATGCCTATCCATTTTCCAACATTTAGTTCTAGTCTTCTCTTGTGTGCATACATGTTATTTGTGTACTTCATGCAATGTTACAAGTCTCAGTTGTAATGACTTCTCTAACATTCCACAATTTTGTTTGTCTTTGTCCTACAAACTATCACACTATACTCTAGATCATTTCAAAACTGACTGGCTAATGACCGATGTCTTTCAATAGATCATCAATTTTTTAACCTCAATAAACAATGACAAGCTAACCCTTTGACCCAACATATAGCAACCCGGCTCACAGATCATTCACATATGTAATGAAGTCTAAATCTTTCCTGTGATAAGCGGGAAGAACAAATTACATGCTAAAGCATCAAGAGAAGAAATAAATTTAGTCAAAAGGAACGGAATCAGATGAAGATGGATATAAATTTTAGACCAATGAAGCAGATGTCTTACACTTCAAGGGATCCATTTCCCAGAAAGACAGCAAGATATCCCATCCGATGTCTGCATTTGCAATCGTTTACATTATATGGCTTCAATTTGACATCCCATGCAACTTTTCCATTATGAGCCAGGCACAATACAACTCTTGGAAGAGCCAAGTTCTTCGGGATAGAACAAGAAGCCAAGCTTGCGTCGGAAGGACCATTGCTTGAAACATTATTACACACTACATAATCTCGCTCAGAGCCATGACATAATAGATGATTTGCAATAGGAGCTCCTTCATCTTCATTTAGAGTCAGTAACGGTTGACTTTTATCATCATTATATTTCTCTACACTTGCTCTACCTTTCACTCTTCTACCCTGCGCAGAAGTTTTAAGGGATAAATTTGATGAAGATGCACTTTTAGTTGAAGTTTGTTCTTGAACAGTATCCTCTTGTGTATTCCCAGAAATTTCTTGTATAGTTTGCGACTCAAATGGATCTTCTGGATGTTGAACTGCAAGTGGTTGAACAAACTGGTCACTGCCATCCAAGTTCTAAGTGGATTCATCTCTTGGTTTCTTTCTAGGTCTTCCCTTGGCCTCTTCAACTGTGTTGACCTATCCTTTGTAGCATCATCATCAAGAGCTTCATCTATTGGCTTCTTTCTGGGTCTTCCTCTTGGTTTCTTTGATTTGTTATCTGAGGCCTCCTCATTTTGAGTTCGTCATTTTATATTTTTCTTTGGAGAAGGTGCCTCTTCTTCATAAACACTGACTTTTAGCATACACCATACCTGAATAATGCCTCTGCCTGTAAGTGGAGAACCTAATTTGTGATAATATGATTCAGGAGGATGGGCAGTAACAGCAATGAACTGGGACAAGAACACCAAAAATAAAATAAATAATAATATTAATAAAACAGAAAGGAAAAGTCACATATTTCATAATAGAGATTGTGATATATTGCCACAAAAATCCTACTATCATTTATATTCATATAAGACACAAACCATTAATGCCATTAAGAAAGAATATCCAACTTTCTTACAGGAAAAGCAAAACATATATTTTTTTCCAAGGCAGTGAAAGGGCTAGAATAATACAAAAAAAGAAAAATTGCAAACCATGTCCCAAATCCCATAGATTTCACCAGCATTACAACAAACAAATGCCAAAATTCAGTCACTTCCCACACAGCACTTCTGCTCTTAAATGCTTATGTAATGAATAAAGAAAAGTATTAAGAACAAAAAAAAAAAAGGAAATGGAGAAAACTTAAGTGAAATAAACGTCTTTAGGTGAGAACCATTACCATCATCAAAACTTTCCCTCAAAAAATCTCATCAATCTTTCTAATCTTCTAGCAAGCCAACTAAGGATTTTGAAAAGAGAGAGGAAATAGATAAGGAGAGATAATAACACAGAATTAGCAATTCGTAATTTGGAGAACAAAAATAGTGCTCTTTTGGCCAGGCAACTATGGAGATCCCCCCAGGGAAGTACTCTATATAGCATGAGGTGAAAAGAAGCTAATGCAGCCTTCATCCTAATGGGTGGAATGCAAAAAAGGTAACTGCAGGAACTTTATAAGTCCTTGGAAAGCTATTTCTAAGGAATATGAAACTTTCCTTATTCATACAAAATTAATTGTGGGGAATAGTAAATGTATTAGATTTTGGTTTAACAAATGGATAGGAGACTCCCTATTGTGTGATTGTGTACCCCAACTTTATAGACTCTGCAATATGCTCTTATTTCCGCTTTTCTTCTCCTTCAATATAGAATTTGAACTTCAATTTTAAGAGAAAGTTTAGACAGAAGGGGATTCAAGAATATGCAACTTTCAAGGATTTGATTGATAAAGTTATTTTGATGATCAGAAGGAAGATAGAAGAGTGTGGAATTTAGAGTCTTCAAGAGTTTTCTACTGCAAATCTTACTTTGAATGACTAATTGACGATGATTCGGTGGCTAAATTCAAAGCTTTCAAAATGATTTGGAAAGGTAGAGTTCCCCTAAAAATGCAATTCTTTCTTTGGGCTTTGGCTAAAAGGAAAATTAACATTGGACAAGTGATACAAAAAAGTATCCAACTATGTCTCTCCCCCTCATGCTGTATTTTGTGTAGAAGTGAAGAGACTTAATCATTTGTTTCTCCATTGCGAGATTGCTTCATGTGGAAAAAAGATTAAGCAAAGATATCTTGGGCCATTCTGCATTCTTGTGATTCATTGTTAATAGGGAATGTTTTGCTTTTGGAAGAGGGAGAAAAGCAAAGACTCTATGGAGAGGTGCAATTTCAGCTCTCTTTCGGGTGATTTGGGATGAAAGAAACAATATAATCTTCAAGGAATAAAGAGAGGACAATTATTGATGGACTGTGGGAGAGAGAGTTTGTCTTTTGGCTTCACTAGGATTCATTCTCAGAGGAGTTCCAAGATACCTATTTTTTCTTTGTTCATCTTAATTGGGAGGGAGTTTTGGCATCTCGGTGTATAATCTTGCTCTATTTTGTACAGGATGGGTGGTTTTGGGGGTTTCAATACAGATTTTTGGGTGTTGTTGCTAAGTCATATAAATTAGTTTCTGTTTTGCAATTTTGCGGATACCTGGTCCTCTAAAGTTTTGTACTACTTTCATTTACATCTTAATATAATTATTCATAGTTTCTTATTAAAAAAATGTTGAGTTAGCTAGAGTAGCAAGGCTGTGAAGGGAAATTAGTTGCAAACATCAATCACAAGCTAAAGAACCAATAAAAAGGATCCTAAATTCCAAGAGGTCAATATGTGAGCATTGGAAATTTGTAAAAGAATTTCATGTAGAGTTTACATCCATATTAAATTGACAAGGTTTGGGTGACAATGTAAAGTTGAAATAAAATA
Organism: Cedrela odorata; assembly: GCA_035584115.1. Lineage (NCBI taxonomy): Eukaryota > Viridiplantae > Streptophyta > Magnoliopsida > Sapindales > Meliaceae > Cedrela > Cedrela odorata. Next base: position 8,943,226 of record JAXCLQ010000003.1, read on the forward strand.
TTCCAAACATTGTACCACAAACAAATCTAGTCTGGTATCTACTAAAAACAAGTACCTCACGTCTAGTATGGCAGTCTTGCCTTTCATGAACTCTTGGACACCAATCCAATGCCCAGACAGACCCAACATGCATCACAAAGTCCTTGCTGCAGTAAGGTATAACAAGAAATACATTTGAATGTGTATATAAAAGGCATAATCAATGGAGCTTGTAGAAACCAGTGATGTCATGCAACGTCTATCATACTCCTCAATTCCGATGAACATCAAAGTATTCATATAGAAGGAGATTCTTCAAATTGAAACTTAAAAAGCCACGCCTCAAATGCCACAGAAATCCATATAGATCAAAGTTAAATCAAAATTCAGATCATACCTGGATTCTAAATAAGTTTTGTCGGCACATAACTCTTCCCCCTACAACATTATGCAAATAAAATAATTAAAAATAAATGAAAATATCATGAGCTATACAGAAGCTAATAAAATACCCTGACAAAAACATCATAAATCCAACAAATGTATCTTGGGAACAGCCGCGGATGAAAATTGAGGTAAGTATTTCTCACTTAAACTATCTTTTTCCCCACAACTTCCCGTTTCATTTGCAAACCTTACGATTCTTGGCTTGTAATTAAAATATCTCCACTCTCTGAACATCGCATGCAATTCTTCGTTTCTTACTACATTTAGCACATCCAAATGAACACAATTAAATACAAATAGGCATAATTAATACCTTAAGAAAGTAATTATGGACGATAAGCGTTGAAAGTCGCTGTTGTCGAGGCCATCACTCTCTCGCTCTTCACATGACTTAGAAATTGCGTCAATTGCTTTAAAATGATTCTCTACTAAATAATGATATCTGAACTCCAGCCTCCTAGCTATTCTTCCTCCATTGTCTTTTATTATTATTTTTAACTCTTTACTGAAAAAAAAAAAAAAGAAAAACAAACAAACAAACGTGAAGCATTCAATTCAATCTTAAACTTTAACTACTAAAATATTAAATAAATTAACAGCAATAAACTAAAATAATACTAAGAAAACTGAAATAGGTCGATATAACAAAAATTACCGGCAACATTGATTATTGGCAGTGACTGACAGCGAGTCTTGGTGGCTATCTTCGCCAAGAAACTTGGCTGCAGCGTCAATCGGCGTCCGGCGAGATTCTTACGAGGGCAATGGAAAGAGGCGGGTCCTGCCTGGTAGTTTCTGCGCATTTTCCCTTTTAAAATACTAACTATTACTGATGGTCCTTACCTTTTTGTAATCGGTTGCCTCTGCCTTTTTCCAATTTTCCCTCTTCAATTACCGAGACCCGTACATAAAAAGGTCTAGATAGAAGTCATATTTCCTTCCTTTATTCTACACAAGGTTCTTATTTTATGTATATTTTATATTTATGATTCATCCTTAAATTACTCTTATATAATAGATTAATTTTATAAAATTTATATAATTTTACCTCATGATTACTTAATCTAAAAAAAGCATTAATTACAGAACAATCTTGTTACTACAGTATCTACGTTTTGGTAATAAATAATAGTATAAAGTGACAAAATTTCTTTATTTTTTAATATATATATATAAATAATAAATGATAAAATTCAATTTATTTTTAATAAAATTTACTATAATAAAATTTACTTAAAATTATAAATTTAAAAAAATAAAAAATAAAATAATAATAGTATTTATATATGTACACAATACCATTTATTTTTAATTTTAGTTACTTTACTTTAAATATACTATATTAATATATTATTTATTAATTTTTTTTAAATATACATAATAAATAATAAGCGATAATATAAATTTATTTATAATAAAATTTAATATAAACTTTACATAAAATTATAAATTTTTTTAAAAATAAAGAAATAAAAAATTAAAAGACAAAAAAAATTGATTCATGCTCAAGCCAATTATATATATATATATATTGTCTTTTAGTATGTTTAAAATTTTAATTTTTTTAAATTTATAATTTTATGTAAATTTTATTATAGTAAATTTAATAATAAATAAATTTAATTTATCACTTATTATTTATTATGTATATTTAAAAAAATAAAAAATTATTTATTATGTAAATTTAAAAAAATAAAAAAAAAGAAAAAAATTGGCCAGCTCTTCAACTAATTTTTTTGTCTCTTAGTATATTTTAATTTTTAATTAATTTATTTTTTAAAAATTTATAATTTTATATAAATTTTATTGTAAATAAATTTAATTTATTACTTATTATTTATTATGTATATTTAAAAAAATAAAAAAATTTCATCACTTAATACTTATTAAAAAATTAAAAGTTAAAAAATTTTATCACTTAATACTTATTAAAAAATTAAAAATTAAAAATTTTATTATTTATTATTTATTATTATAGTATGAATATTGTAATAAATGTGTGTATTTTGGTTAGTATGTTTTTATGTTAGGTGTCTATGAGAGTAAAATTATTTAAATTTTATAAAATTAGTTTGTTGGATAAGAAAAAAATAGACGCGGCAGCAAACGAGGGTAAAATTAGATTTTTTTTGAAAATTTTAAGCATAAAAGACTGTTTAACTCTTGAATTAGTATAACCTTGGGAGCCGCACGTGCATCAAACGCCAGTCGTTATTGTCTATGCCAGCCAACCAACCCATGAAATAGTGGGATAGTGAGAGAAGAGGCCCAGAGTCAACAGAAGTCTATTTATTGACAATAAAAAAGTTTTTTTTTTTATTGAATAAATGGTTCGCCCAAAATTATTTTTAGTCTAATCTAAAATTTTTATATAATTTTGTCAAAAACATATAATTTAAACTAAAATACTTCTATTACTGAAAACCTTATCTCGCCAATTAATTAATAAAAATTACTAATTTATTTGAATCTTGATAATTTATCACCAATAATTTCGACAAATATCGTTAATTTATTGAGATTCTCAATAAATTTAGTAAATTTATTGATTAAAAATATATTAAATTTTTCTTTATTTATACCATAATGACTATAAAAATGTCAAAATAATGTAAAAAAACCAATAATTTATACTTTCACATATTAATATTATAATATTAAATCATAAAATATAAAAAAATAATTTATAATTACTAATGTAATAATTCTTATTTATAATTTAACTTATCTTGCTATAATTGTAATTATTATTATTATTTTTGCCATCATTCTTATTATATATAAAAAACACTTTTTCATATATTTTATATTAATTTATTAACTTATAATTTTATTTTGTACCTTGTTTTCAATATGTCTCCGGCATAGATAACTGTGTGCTCTTTTAAGTGAAAAAACAAAGGGAAAAGGTTAAGACCCTTCTGTACATTCAATTGCTAAAAGCACTTATAACTTAAGTGCTTCATCAAAAAATAAATAAATAACTTCATGGCTGTGATATGAAATTAGAACTGAACAGATAAGTAATTTGAGATTCAACTATAGACCTACATATATAAGCAGATGTCAATTTTCTTTGAATTCTTATTTCTTATTCTTTTTAGCACATGGCAGCAACGGAGACTCACTAGTATATCAACAATTCAAAACCCGGAAAAGCAAAAGTTAATATTACTTCCAATATCAGAACATAACAAAATTGAGTTTAACGAACAATGTCAAGAAATGGGGACAAACTTCCTCTCTGAAGTAAACAAACAAATGCCTAAAGGCTAATACGTTCTCAAATATAACATAAATCGAAAATTTGTTGACAATAACTTAAGCTATGACATTAAAATTTAATCTGTTGTGTTTCAATACGAAAACTGCAGCAATATAATGTATCACAAAAAGTACAATAAAAATGTTGTCTAAAAATCTGTCTGGTGATCGATATCATCAACTCAACCATCCACATTTTGCGAGGAAATTGGGGCTGAAATCAAAGATTATTTACAAGGTTGAACATAAGTTCTGATCACTCTGTTGATGATGAGCACAGAATAATCTACTGATAAAAATGTGCAATACATAGCAAATAGAGCACTACAAAACTCAATTCTTTTCACCGACATGACCAATGAAGAAAACTTAAAGCCCAAAGACAACATTCAATCGAAATAAATCCTCCAAAACACATTTGTTAAAAAAAAAAAAAAAACTTATTTTCATGGTGAGGGTTACTTCAAAGCTTTAAATTAATGGCATAAAAGCAAATTGATATCTCGCATAAACTAAATGATAAAAATTAACATTTTGAAGAAACATTTCGAAGGCATATCAGTGCAAACAACATTTCGAAGCAGCCTCCAGTGTCAGGTAAATGATAAAAATTAACATTAGAAGTTATTACAAAATTTTATTAGGAGAGAGATGTCATAAGATTCATTTGAAGAAATAATTGATATTGTAAATGAGATCGAACCACTATGGGACTCCATAACTAGTATAGAAAACTCCGATGAATGGAATTCATGGAGGACAAATTTAGCACAAAATATGTATAATGAACGGAGTGCAAGTAGGCATGCAACTTGAAGACACCTCAGTAGTGTGACTTTTTTGATATTTTTTCTGTATATTATTAATTGTTATGATTTTTATTCTTGGTAATATTTTCTTTCCTTCTTTTTTATTTGAAAACATTATAATGTGGACATAATATTTTTGTCTTTACTATAATAAAAAAATTATTCTACTTTTAGTTTTATATTCACTTTGTTATTTTCTAACGTTGTTATTTTCGCAATGACTAGAATAACTATTTCGTAATGGAATCACAAGGTTCAAAGCACGGGAAAAGATTTTAAATCGAGGATGAAGATATCAAACTCGTGAAAACGTTATTAGAGTTGTATCATGAATGGAGATATTATGCTGATAATAATTTTAGGGTTGGCTATTTGAAGTGTGTTGAAAGTTCATTGGAAACAAAATTATCTGAATGTAGTCTAAAGGCCAAGCCACACATGGACCCTCAAATAAAGACTTTGAAGACGCACTTTCGAATTATACTTGAAATGTTAACTGGACTAAATTGCTGTGGCTTTGGTTGGAACTAGGAAAAGAAAATTGTGACAGCGGAAAAGCCAGTATGGGATGCTTATCTACAGGTTCTTCATCAAGTTTTTATATTTATTTTTAATTATTTATGATTAACATACTCTTGCAATTTTTCGATTCTTTAGTTCTTGATCAAGTTTTTCGGTTCTTCTGTTGTCTCGTTTATATGTGTGGAAAATTTTTGTGTCTGAGTTGTTCTGTTGCGTGCATTTTCATGACCAACCTAACTTAAATTGTACATATTTGTTAATTGATCTCATCTCTACACTTGATTCTCGTGCTTTGTTAATTTTTCCATGTGGTGATAAAGAATAGATTTAACAGAAGCAGTAACTAAAACCAGGAGCAAAATTAACTTTTACAAGACACCAAAACAGTTTAAGTTAATGGATACTATGTTAATTTCGAATGTGTCATTTACACAGTTGAAGGTGTCATTCCAGGCACAGTATTCACCCCAATAGTCAATACCTAAAAATAGTGAAATTGACTAGAGTAGAAGGATTATTTTAGATAGATTTTCAACGTGTTTGTATTGTTGTTGTACTTACTTGTTGGTTCAGATTTGGTGGGTTTTATATTATTTATTTTTGTTGCTTCTATTTTATGTGTTTAATGTTGATGCATAGTTGTTAAATTTCTTACTTTTCAGACTCACAGAGAGACAATGAATTTCAAGCACGAGGATTTATATATGATTTATGCTAAAGATCATACAACTGGAAAAAATGTTAAGACCCCTGTAGATGTAGTGGAGGAAATTGAGAGAACAGAAGAAACAGTAACACTAAAGAAGAGAATTTTAACATTAAGAATGTGGGAGATGATCTAGACGAAAGTATGCCTTTTTCGCATGCTCAACTAATACATCCAACAACTTCAATAACTCATCAAGAAAAAGGAGAAAAACTGAAAATTATAGAGAGTTGGGAGAGGCAATAAAAAAAAACAGCTGCTCTTATTGTGGAGGAAATGAAAAACTCGTCTAGTCGCTTAAGTCGAGCTATTAGACAATATATTAGCAATAAAACAAATGGAACTTGGTGACGAGTTAATAAAAATTAATAGTCTAATAATGATGGAGTGACTTTCGAGTCATTATTTTTATTACACGTAATAATGCTACGCATAATATTTTTTAAGGTCTTTGTTATTAAGATAGGGAAGCATGAATTATACTTTTTCTTAATGGCAAAATTTAGTTGGTTCTATCTAAATTAATAATCTAGTTTTTCAATTGTATGGTTAAACTTTAGGTTTATTATTAGTGATGATTATAAATATTTTTCTAAATTTCTATTTTTGTTGTTTATCTTTGTTGCATCTTATTTTATTTCAAAAATGGATTATTTATTTTTTAATTTTTAATTTATGATAATAAATTTGTAAACATTTGGTGATTTAATATTAAAACTTTTAAGAATAAATTAAATATTTTTTTAATATAAAAGTAGTAGGTAATCGTTTTTAACAATTAAATTATTGTAAAATTAAAATTAAAAGATTATTTTTTAATTAAAAAATTATTTACATAATCAAAATTTAAATATTTATTAATAAATAAATTATTAAAATTTTAGAATTTAGTTAAAATTAAAATTTGAAATTAATTTAATTTTTTTAATTATTATATATAAAAATTATTTTGTATTATAATACAAATGGTACTTTTGTCCAAACAAAATATAACTAAATTCATTTCTTCTTTGATTTCATCCACCAACCAAACAATGGAAGGTGATTCCTTCCTCTTTTCTTTTTCTTTTCATTTTTCTCTCATTTTCTCTTTCCTTTCCGTTCTTAAAACCAAACCCAAACTAATAAAAAGTGAAGGAGATTGGATTGAAGTGCGGCATTATGCTTATGACCTATCCATTGTTTAATAAGCCACCCACGAATGACCGAACCTTGCCTTTATAGCCTCGTTAAAAAATAGGGTAAATTTGTCAAAATAACATATAAATAGAATTATATGTAAAAATTACACATATCTCTCCTAAAAATAATAAAAATAATGTTTTTTTTATTAAAAATACAAAATTACCCACCTATTAATTATTTGTTAAAAATATTAAAGTAATTTATTATTATTATTATTTTTTATTATTTTTATTTTTAAGTATAAAATTTACTTAATAAAAAGTTGAATGTATAAAAATTATTAATGAAAATATTTTAATTAATACAAAAATTTAAAGTATATAATTTATTTAACAAAATAATTTGTTAATAAAAATAAAACAAAAAATTACTAATTATTTATTTTTACATTATCTATATTTATATGTGATAAAATATTTCAAAAAATTATTAAAGTAGTATTTTATTATCATTTTAATAATATAAAATATAATTTTTATGGTTTCAACTTTTTAATAAGTGAATTTTATACTTAAAAATAAAAACAAAACAAAATAAAAGAAAAATAATAAAGATATAATATTAATATTTTCAACAAGCTAGTAGAAGGGTAATTTTGTATTTTCAACAAAAATTAATTTTTTTATTAATTTCAAGAGAAGTATATGTAATTTTTATATGCAACTCTATTAATTATCCTTAAAAATAAAAAGGCTTCCTACCAAGAAATAAAAAAAAGTGTATTTGAATTTATGCAATTTAACATTTTTTAAATAATTTTTTCTAAAATTTCATGAAAATATAAAATTACTGGTAAAATACTCCAAATATTATTTTAATTAGCATGTAATTAGATGATATATTTGATAATTTATAAAATAATTAATTATATAAATTTACTAACCAACATATCAAAGTTACATTATCACTTGAAATAAAAATTAGAAAACAACTTTTAATATTAATCTTTTTATTATTATCATCTTCTATAATGTGAATGGTGAAAATTTTTACAAAAAAAAATGGTGAAAGAGTGTTTTTTCAGTCATGATTCTCAGCCCTAACGAACAAGGCCCAAACTGAGTTATAAATTTTGGGAAGCCCATGCCTTGGGTTATATGTGAAATAATTGCCTACCAAATAAAATAAAACAAATAAATTGATTCAATGATGCAATTTTCTTATGCATGTTCAAAAACAAATACAAAATAAGTAGTTTCCTATTATTCGATTAATTGTTTTATTTTTATTTAATAAGATCCCTTAATTAAATATGAACTTGAATTTCACGAATTCAACTGGTTGATACGACACGTTTTTCACCTTTAATAATAATAATAATAATAAATCGATAAACAATACATTGGATGTTGAGTTATAATATTTTCTCAACCAAATTCATTCCACGTTGAAACAGCTCACGTTAGCTAATTGGTCACTCCTCGTCAAAAACCACCTGCAGGATAAAAGCAATTCAATTATTCATCCTTAAAAAATATCTTCTTACTGAGGGTAAATTTGGTTGTCCCTTGGGTCACATTTTCGAGAATAGATCAAGTCTTCCTCGTCTTTAAGGATAAAAAGGTTCAGCAGATCGAGGCAAATCGTGTTGTCATAGGGTCATATTTATGAGGAGTTTTATTTTGTTGAGACACCTTTACTTTTAATAAGACTTTTAGTAAGTTAGATATCTAATTTTACCTAAAAGAATAAGAAAAATAAGATATAGGAGAATTTTGAGTAAAATATATATCAATCCTATTGACAGATAATTTTAATAGGAATTCAACATTTTTTACAAGAAGAAAAAGTCATAAAGTTATAAATAAGGACTAAAATATAAAGAAAATGATCCGAATATTTTTTTTTAATTCTTTGTCGTTATGCTATCAAAATAGACATTAAAATGTAAAAATAAGTACTTTGATAATCTTTACTATTTTTAAAAAACAATACACACAATCATCTTGATTTAAAACTGTAAAAAATAACCTTTTACCGATTTAGGTATTAGAGAGTTATTGTCGAAACTCCGATATCTTTGATTTATTTCTATCTTATAGGAGCTGTCAGAATATTAGTAGAGTGGCCAGAGTTCATTGTGTAGCCAAATAACTTTTTACCGA
>JAXCLQ010000003.1:8965531-9114965 GCA_035584115.1 Cedrela odorata
AAGGAAGAAATGAGGCGTAACAGGTGGTTAGGCGTAGAAGAAATTTTGATTATAGGTAATTAATAGAGTAATTGTAAAATTTATAACTTGTTATGTAGATAGCTCTATGTATGTGTAAAGAATTATGATATGATAGACATTTAAGAATTATGGAATAGTAACACTCTTTCTATAAAATGATGTAGCATTATGTAATAATGATTGATTGAATAAGTATGAGAATGGGGTGTTACATAATGTCTTTGAAATATTATATTTAGATATTAGATATATATATATATATATAACGTACATTTTATATGTTATATTAACCTTAGTCAATTTGTAATACATAAAATTTTGTAAAAGTTATTTATAAATTTTGTTGTATCGTAGAATAAGGGATGGTGATGTTATATTTTAGAATAAGGGATGTTGACAATAAAGTTTAAGCATCGAGATCATGTAGACTTTAAATTTAAATATAATGATTGGAGTTGCTGAGTGGAAGTATGAGTTATTAAGAATAATAATTGTTACTACTACCAATGAATGCGTATTAGAAGAATAAACTCATTAATTATGTATTAATTTGATTAAGTTACATATGTTTTGAATGGTAGTGGTAAGTGCAACGAGTTTAATCAAATGCGTCAATTCAATTACTTGCATTGTGGTAATTTCATAAGATAGTTATTATAAGTAAATACAAGTTATACTAGTTGAGTTATATATGATGAATAAATCATTTACCAAATTTTGAGAATGAAATGTTTGTAAGGAGGGGAGAATTGTATTACCTACAATTTTAAAATTTTGTAACTGTAGCATTTACAGTATTTAAGAAATTTAATCGAATAATTTAATGTTATTTGTTTAAATTAAAATTTCATATAATTTAGAATTTTTAGGCGAATTATAAAAATTTATTTAAGCACAAAAATTAATTTTATAAAATTAGGTTATGAGTGGATGTGGACAAAAGAAATAATACTTGGATTAATTTTGCGCGTAATTGTAAAGATTCTGAGATATTAAAAATTATTTTAGAAGTTTTTAAATTGGGACTAAAATAAATTTTTTAAAAAGTTTTAGGTTATTTTAAAATTTTTAAAAACAATAGGGATCTTTATTAAATTTCACTTATCAAAACATATAAAATTTGACCATTTCTTTTCATTTTCCAATATCTTGGTCTTCTTCTTTTTCACAAAAACATAAGCTTGGTTTCTCCTTCTCTCTCAAATTTCGTTCAAATAACTTAGGATTCAAGCCATTTTTCTTATAATTTCAGTTATCGGTAAGCCAATTTAATGCACTAGAAGCTTGAATTTTAAATTTTTAGTGTGAATTGAAATGTAAGTTACTATTCATTCAAAAAATGAACATTTAATTTTACATAAGAAACGTAAGAATTGTATTGAATTGGAATAGAAAATGTTGTATAATGTTGAATTTACACTGATTGAAGTGTTTGTAGGAAAAAATTAAGATATTTTGCTCTTGGGTGAATAGTATTTTTGAATATGTTATAGTAACTTTAATATAAATAGTAACTATTTGTATGGTAACTTTAATCTAAATAGTAACTGTTTGCACAATATATCCGATATAAATAGTGCCTAGCTACAGTAATTGACATAAACAAATTTTGCTATAGTAATATGGCATAAACAATATTTTTGCTACAGTTTATATCAAAGTCGTATTTGTTTGCTTAGGCGAAAATGCATAAATTTCGGATAGTTTAAAATGATATTTAGAATGAATTAGCCATGAAAATTCATTATTGAAAATATAGAAAATGACATTAGTTAGTTAAACTTAGTTAAATGTATTACAATAAGGAATTTAGTCATATTTGCTACGAGAATTACATTTAATGCAATTATATTGATTATTTAAATAGTAGAATTCATAAGTTATGCATGTGTGGTATTAGATTACGATGATCCAATAGAAGGACTGAGTAGGCGAAAGAGTTGTTAGTGGGAGTAGTTACCCTCCCTTTGTAGTAAGTAAATCGTGCATATCTTTTTACTACTTTTGAAATAATATGATATCTGAGCATGTGTTTGAAAATAATATAAAAATTGTAGATTTTGAATATTTTATATGCTAATATCAAATTCATGAAATGACTGTTGAAAATAATGTCGATGTGTGAATGTTTATGAATGAAAATAATTTTATGGCTCTAGTCATTAGTTAAATGTTTATTCTGACTTGGGCTAGTCTCGTGTCAAAGTGGGACTTGCAAGGTATTCATAATTTTGTTTAACGGGCAATGCACATTTCTGTTTAACGTACAATACGCGTTTCTGTTTAACATGCAAATCACGTTTCTGTTATAATTTCTATGAAAATGTCCGCTTTAAGTGGAACATGTGGTCACGTTCTGAATCCAGGTCACCGTGTGTGCAAGTGACACTAACTGACTGAGTCATTCTGAAAATGTTTGTACTATAAATTCGTTTCTATATAATTGAAAAGTTTAAAAATTTATTGATCCGTTTAAGTAAATATGATTACTTTGAAAGAGAAATAAATATGTTATGTATCACATTGACATGTAAAAAACTTGCATGGTTTACTTACTGAGATTATATCTCACCTTTTATTATAAAAATTTTGTTTTTCAAAGAATAGTACATAGAAGTGACAAAGGACGCGTGCAAGATTAGTTAAGTATAGATGAAAATCTTGATTATATATGTAATTAACAAAGTAATTATAAATTTAAGAACTGGTTATATAGATAACTCTTTGTACGTGTAAGAAATTTAGAAATTGTAGACATTTAAGAGTTATGTAATAGTAATACTCTTTGTATGAAATGATGTAATATTATTAATAATGATTGATTGCATAAATATGAGAATAGGGTGTTACAATACTGCTACAAGTGGGCTATTTAGAAATCAAGCCATTTTTTAATATATTTAGCATAAAGAGTCATAACTCTCTCAATACTTTTCTAATTCAAGCGCTGTTTATAGTATGATAGCCTAGACATTAAAAGCTTTCATCTAGTATTAACCATCATAAATTTTGATATTGCTATAGTAACTATACACAAATTACCAAAATATCATTGATCTTATTTCTATTTACTTTACACCTAAATCGATGCACCAATCATACATTTACTATTATATCCTATAAATCTTAAATTTGGGGTGGGTTCCACACTTACTTCTTGATTTTGATCTATATGATTTTTACTCCCGCTAAAGCCATGTTCGTTAATCTCCCTCTCGTCATTGATAGAGCCTCTCCTTGCTGCGAGCACATTAGCTTGTCTTCCTTATTTTTATGTCTATTTTCTTTTTCCAATACAATTGCAACCATATCACCAAAAACTAGGTTATCGGAGTAAGTGCTTTGAGTTGTCAAATTGATGACTAGCGAATCATACAAATCTGGTAGACTTTTAAGTAGAAACTCTGTATGTTCATTTTCTTCTACTTTATGTACCAATGATGAGAGTTAAGAAAATAAAGTTCTTATTGTGTTGATGTGTTTCGTCGTTGTCGTTGATATTGACATTCAGGGATTACTAAGTCTATTCATGAGGAAAATCTTCTTATATAGTGATTTTGCCTCGTATAAATTTGAGAGAGTTTCCCATATCTCTTTTGTCGTCTTCTTCTCTTCAATGCACAATAATACCTCGTCAAATAATCCCAAATGTAGATATCAACCATTGCATCCTCATTCATTTTATTTTACTTATTGTCATATATAACACTTGACAGTCTATCTTTAATAGTCACTAAATACTTATCTTTTCTTAAGATTAACTTCATTTTCATCTTTCACAACAATAATTTAGTCTTGTTGAATTTTTTAATTTCAAACTTTACTACCATAGTCTCGATCTACTTCAAATTGGCTCCCACAATTTCACTGTGAATAGTACTATATACTTGAATAATATTCCAAACTTTAATAGTAGTAGGTGTATGTATGTATGAAATTGTAACAGCCCAAATATAAGTTATTATTATTTTATGATTTAACGGTATAAAATACTAGAGACTTATTTAAGATTATTATTCTAAATTTATTTTAGTATTAAATATGAAATTTGTGATATTTGTAAAAGAAATAACCATGGGATATATTAGTGAATTTAATGAAAGGACTTTATTATAGATCTATTTTATGAATTTCGTTGATAATTAAGAATAAGGCCTAAACAATATTAAATTATAATAATAATTTTATAGACAGAGACTTTTGTCGGTTACTATTTTAGTCAAACTTATTTAGTAATAAAGGGCTATAATAATGTTTTATTACTTTATGAGGTATTGATCAGTGTTAGGCCCATGGAAAACCCTCAAGTATAAATATGTTATTATTTTATTAGAGGTCATATTCTCATAAAATATACGTTTGTTTCAAAGGAGGCTTGGGTTTCATGCAATGAGATTTAGAGATTTAAGGTAAATCTAGGTTTTTTCCTTAATTTTCTTTTGGTTTTTATGAGTATTGTGAATTTAGCATACAATAGTTGTTATATATGTTTCATAAAGGTTGATAATTAGAATTCTATAACCTAATTTAGGGTGTTTTGGCATGAATTTCTTGTGATAATGGATTTGTTAATATACAATAAATATATTACTTGTATGCAATTTCGCTTCAAAAGTATTTTTTGTCCACATGTTTGTATCCATATGCTATTGATTTTCTTTTATGTTCGAAGTATATGACAAGCATGATTGTATGTTGTGCATTGGCATATGACATGGCATGAAAGTGTTTTCTATATGAAAATTACGAAAATTTTGATGATAAGAAGTTTTGAATGTCTTCAACGCTTAGTGGACTTTATTTGTGGAGCTTTAATTTTCATTTAGTGGATTGGATTCTCGTTTATATGTTCCGACTCACCATAGTCAAATCTCTATCTACATATTCAGATTATGATGTTTAGACTCCTTTCTACTATAGAAAGTCCCTGAGTAAGTGTTTTATAAGATATTTTGTAAAGTCCTTAAGTTTTGAAGTTAAAAAAATTCACGCCTCAGATGCTTTTGAATTTAGAAGTGTGAAATAAAAAGTATTTATTGTCGTTTTGACAGAATTTTGCTAGGCATGTACAGCACCATATAGGTACATTGTTTCACACCACTATACTAGGATCCCACTAATTTACTGTATACATATACGTTTATGTGTATAATATAGTATACCTAAATAGTACCATAAACATGAATGGTCCTATCATGAATTATAGCAACCTGAAGCTTCGATATCACTTATTAGGATTGATTGAGGACTTTATGTGCAGTAAACAAAGATGAAGAGTAGATGATCCATAAATTTATGTGAAAATTTTTAAATTAATTAGGGTAAAAACTTCATACAAGAATAAAAGAATTTTACTATACCAATAAGGGAAATTATAACTTTTCACTAAATAAAAGGAGAGAACAAATTTAGAAACCTCTTTGAAGTATTGGGAGAACACCTAACAAAATACTCTTTCAAATAGGTTCACTCTATGGTGGGATTACTTGGAATCTTCACTTGATATAAAAGTTAGCAAATGAGGCATGATATTTAATTTCACAGGCTTCCAAATGGAAGACAACATTACATTTACTTAGTTGGTAGTTGACAGTTGACAGTTATTCAATAATTTGGCCACCAAACAACTACCCACATACATTCTCCAATTTTATCTTCATTTGCTAGCCACCTATACAACTATCGACTTGACTTCACATTTTCATAGTTTATGCATCAATAATGTTACAATAAAAATTAAAGGTGTGTATCAACACATTTACATCATTTTGTCTATCATTTTCTTTATATTTATTTTCACTTGAGAAATAAACATCTTCATTCTTTTATACTTCTTTCTTTTACTGCATATACTATTTGGGAAACGGTCTGGGGTATAGGTAAAAGTCTAAAAGAATGTGGGCTCTCAAATGGGTGATACAAAACCCAATGCTGAGGCCCTATAATGGATGGAAGAAGCTCAAGCTTAGCTCTAGCCCATGGGACCTTAACCATAAGGTAACAAGAACCTTAGGTATAATAAGGATCTCCTAGGCTCATATATATTTATATATATATATATAAGATATTTTAAGAGAGCGATAATGTTTATTTTATTTTATACAATATAAAATAAAATATAATTTTTATAATTTAATATTATATCATATATATAATTAAATGTAATCATCACTTAATAATGTTTGGCTTTCAAACATTAGTTATAAAAGACACTTGGCAACATCATATGGTGTCATTTGTCAACCAATGATCAATTGATCAAATAACAATTATTTTATTATTAATAAATAAACAATTTATTTATTAATATCCTAATGACAAAAATATATTTTCTTAATTTCTAAAGGTCTGTAAATCATATTTACGTAATCCGAATTATTTTCGAAATATTTCCCACGCACATGTATACTAACACGTCTTGGCTAGGAAATTAATTCTTTACAATAAAGAATTAAATTGCCATCTAATCAAGTATTGCAACAATATTATTAACCAACTTAATAAATATTGTACATGGCAATAACCATAATCAATAAGTAACTCATATGTGTGTGATCGCCTAGGTTCACCGTGAACTAGACATGACCGAATACGAACCCTTTCGCATCACTTCAGTACAACTCCTTCTAACTGAAGTTCCTAATGACCATACGTAATGTCTAGCAATATGCCATAATCTCCAGACACTAATGAATGAACCCATATAGTCGTACGTGCATGTAGTAACGTCCCTTTGCTGTTGACTCCCGGTTGAGTGTGGGTCATGGAGTCGTTAAACCCCTAACTCAATCATAGGAATAGAGTCTCAAATCATATACGAGATTCGTGTATCCAAAAATACCTTTTTAGAAACATGTATTCTGGCTAGAGATTTCATCTCTCATGTATGACATCCTCGCCTAGGATCTCAAGCTCAAATATCTGAGCTAGCAAATTCCATCTTAGCCATCACCATCCTATACACTAAGAACACATTGCTAGTAACCTTTTTTTATCAGGCGTGGCTAGCCTGATACGATATATACAAGTGAATGATGTGTCTCAATACATATAACAACCATGACATTTTAGGTCAAATGACTAGTAGTACACTAGTACGGCTGTGTGACGTATCATTGACTATGGATAATCACCTATGTGATTCATCACGTTTGGTTATGTTCAATAACACGTTCTCTAACGTATTACCCATGTTTATGCTCATATGACATGAGACTCGTTACTCAAATATTAGTATCTAATACTAATCCTTAGTAACTTCAAATATACCAATCATGCAATGTTATAGTCCTATATGACATCACCTTATCTAGGAACTGATTCAGATGTATTTTAATCAAAATTTTGTATTCATATCTACAACTCTTTGAGTAACACCCCATTTTTATACATTTTCAATCAATCTTTATTACATAATGCTACATCATTTCACACAAAAAATATTACTATTACATGATTCTTAAATGTCTATAATTTTTAAATTCCTTACACGTACAAAGAGTTATCTATATAACTAGTTCTCAAACTTATAATTACTCTATTAATTATACATATAACTAAAATTTTCATCTATACTTAACTAACCTTGCACACATCCTTTGTCACTTCTACGTACTATTCTCTAAAAAATAAAATTTTTATAATAAAATGTGAGATATAATCTCAATAAGTAAAACATGCAAGTTTGCACATGTCGATCCGGTACAGAATATAAATAATCAAACAGATTAATACATTTTCAAACTTTACAATTACATAGAAAATGATTCATAGTATAGATATTTTCAGAATGGCTTAGTCAGTTAGTGTCACCTGTACCACGGTGACCTGGATTCAGAACGTGATCACGTATTCTATTTAAAGCATACAATATTTTCAATTGGAACATAACAGATATGTGGGTAGCAAGTTAAGTAGAATTCTGAACAGCTCCCAAGTCCCACATTTGACACGAGACCCAACTAAATCAGAATAAACATTAGCTAACGACTAGAGCCATAAAATTATTTTCATTCATAAACATTCACACATCGACATTATTTTCAATAATCATTTCATAAATTTGATATTAGCATATAAAGCATTTAAAATTCTCAATTTTCATATTATTTCAAAAGTAGTAAAAATACAGGTAAGATTTACTTACTACAACGAGAGGGTAACCACAAATATATAAATTATATCTTCTATTATTCAATTAATCAATATAAATGTTTTAAATGCGATATTCGTGAAATTAGTGTCTAAAATTCCTTAATTTTATCTATATCACTAAGTTTAACTAATTAAGGTCATTTACTCGATTTTCAAAATTGAATTTCTGTGGCTAATTTATTCTAATTATCATTTTCGACTACCCTAAATTTATATATTTTTGCTCAAAAAAATAAATAAGGTTTTGATATAAAAACTATAATAAAATACTATTTATTTTAGGATTACTGTAGCAAATACTGTTTATACCGAAAAATTGTATAAAATTACTGTTAGAGAAAAAATAAACTAAATAGTTTCTAGCGATTTACTGGGCAAATGGAAGAATGCTAGTGGTTTGGGGAGGAAAAAGATTCAATTTGTTATATTTTGATTTATAAAATTTCAATTAGGCTCCTATTCTTTTTAAAAATATACATATAATCTAAAACTTTAAAAAAATTTCATTTTAATCCTTTTAAAAATTCTAAAATAACCTTTAATATTTCAGAATTTTTACAATTAAGTTCAAAATTAATTCAAACACTATTTGCTTCATCCAAATCCACTTATAACACAACTTTATGAAAATTTTAGAATTCACCTAAAAGTTTTAAATTACATGAAATTTTAATTTAACCAAATAACATCAAATTATTCAATTAAAATTTCTAAATACTGCATATGCTATAGTTACAAATTTTTAAAATTGTGGGCATTACACTTTACAGATAGAGTCTAGACATCATAATACATCACGAGACCTCATTTTGCATTAATTATTTATTAAAACAATTGTAAACACAAAATGATATAAAACACCATTTTATTAATCGTAAATAATTTATAATTAATTATAGAAATATATAATATACAAGAAATGATATCCCTGAACCATATGACACAATTGGTTCTAGGGCATATGTCTAACACATAATACATCTTGGGATCTCATTCTGCTTTTTATATACAATATAAATTTGCAACTGAACAGCAAAATGATATAAAAGTCATTTTATTAATCATAAACTAATTTACAATTAATTACAGAAATATATATACATAAGGATGATATCCCTAAATTGTATGACATGATTGGTTCTAAGGCATATCTCCAATAATGTATCGAGACCTTTGGATTGGGTATCGATACTTTTAGGCTGGGTATCGATACCTTTGGTGTAAGTATCGATCAGTTCCTTAAAATTCGATTCTAAAATTCATTCAATTTTGAGTATTGATACATTTGCCTTCATATATTGATGCTTTTGCAATGTATCGATACCTTCGATGAAGGTATCGATCTGGTCTATTTTGTAATTATTTTCAAACTCTCTGTTTTCAAATGTATTAATATTTTCTTCATAAGTATTGATCTGGTTGACTTGTAATTTCTTCCTAAGTCTCTGATTTGCTAAGTATCAATATTTTTTATGAAGGGATCGATCCCTTGATAAAGTATCGACCTGCATTCCTTAAGTATCAATACTTTTTTACATTTATCGATATCCTCTGTAAAAAATATCGATACTCCTAGCTCAAACTCGAATTTTCTCACAGATTTTAAGCTGAAAACATATATTTTATCTAACAAATTTATTTTTCTGCTAGAGCTCCCCTCCCTACACCCCCGTAAGAGCGCTGTATAAGGTAACGTACTGAAATCCAACTTATGCAAAATTTCAAATCATAACATCAAATTCATTATATTCATGTCATTAAATTCAATTTAAATTTACCTAAGCCTAAATACTGTGTCAACTAACCATTAATAATACATTTATGAAAATGAATGTCATTTTCAATGAATATGCAAAAGTTGAGGAACCAAACTAGTCTTTCGATTTGAATTCGGAACAATTTACCAAATAGGATCTCATATCAAATATCAAATATTGTACTCTTATGTTCAAAGAACAGGCTTTACACAATTTACCAAATAGGATCTCATATCTTTTTATTTCTTTGGAAAGGTAGTAAAAAATATGAAGAATATTTTTTTAACATATCTCAGTTGAAAAGATTTATTTTTGAAATTTTTTTTATTACGAATATGATTGTTATTATTTTTAAAAATTAAAAAAAATTGCTCATAATTAATTCTAACAAAAAATAAAGTTTTTAAATTTTTTAGTTTGTTTTGTTCAATTTAATATTGATTTGAAAACTTGAAACTCATTATTATTTCAATTTTTGAATACTAACATTAATTTAATTTATATTTAATCAGCCATCTAATTTTTTTTCAAGATACATATTCAATAGTATAGCATATAAATGGAGTGGAGTCAGGCCGGAATTAAATACCCAATCTAAATTTGAACTCATTAGGGCTAAGAATGTCTATGTAAGAATTTGACAATCAATAGAATAAAAATATTAGGGAGCTTGGAAAAGTTATGGAGACAGTCGACAAGGGTGATGGATTTTTTATCCTTTATAAATAAAATATTTTATTCGTAGTTCTCAATCCCAAATTTCTTTTAATATGGTTCATCTCTAAATTCTTTAGAATTTAGAGACATGTTAACTTAAGTACAATATGAAATACGGATATACAATCCAAGAGGGAAGGTGAATGGAGTTTTTAAACTTAATTCAACAAATTTAAATTTTGCTTCAATTTAACCAAACAATCAAATATAAGCTTTAAAAATAAAGAGATTGAACACCTTAGATTTATAGTGGTTCGGCATAATATTGCCGACACCCACTCCTTCAAACTCTACTTGAAGATTCTACTATAAACAAGTTTTGAGACCTCTAGATTCAATTTACAACAAATGAAATTTTTGGTACTTCTTCAAATCTTACAAGTGATTCTCTCCCAATCACTCAACTTCACTATACCCAAGTGAAAAGCAAGCCTTAAAACCACAATACTAAATTTACAACAAAGAGCATTTTTGGTATATCTTAAATCCTTACAAGTGATTTCACTCCCAAATCACTTAATCTTATAATACTCAAATGAAAGATCACTTCTTTCACTCTTTTACAATTAGAATAGATGTAGAAAATAGATCACATCTTCAAATAATTCTTCAACAAGAGAGAATATTACAAATGAAAGAATCAGGTGTATAAAATGTGTTTGTAGGACTTTGTAAGCCCAAATATAACCTTTAAAAACAAAGAGAGTGAGAAAAGAGATTGAACACCTTGATTTATAGTGGTTCGGCACAGTCTTGCTTACACTCACTCTTTAAACTCTATTTGAAGATTCCACTATGAACAAGTTTTGAGACTCCAAGACTCAATTTACAACTAATGAGATTTTTGGTTGTAATGATCCGAACTTCTTTTACGATAAATTCCTATAAAATATTGATAAACTAAAATGAAGGGTTTTCAAAGTTGAGAGGCCAACGGAATTTACAAGAAATAAGATAAATAATTTAATTCCTTAAGTTAATGACTTTAGGTTATTTAAATAGTAATTGGGCTAAGAAAAAAAAATGCAACATATGCCCAATTGGATTACAAGTGTGGCCGGCCCAAATACTTTCAATTAAGCAAATTCAATTTTCTTTTGCTTTATTTTCTTTACCTTATTAAATCATACTTAAAGAATAAGTTTGGAAAGCTTCTATAAGAAAAAGAGAAACTATAAGAAGAGGAAGAAAGTTGTTTTTGTCGATCAAAGGAGAGTGAGATAACAAAAGAAAACAAATGGAGATGAGGGAGAAATGAATTTTCGAGTGTCACACCTGTTTTATATTAACTGCAAATACATACCCACATTTACTATATACAATACTATTCTTTTATTATACAAATCTTAAATATTTATAAACATTTTTACTTAACAATTTGTTTTTATACATATAAATATACATACAAGGTTACATATATTACAACTCCTTGACATACAATTAACATAGTAACTACATATCCAAACATAAGTCTATACATATTACTTAGCTAACCTACAATTATATATATCTAAAAACTTCACATACACCTAGTATCCATGCTTGCGTACTTGGTCACCTCTATGTACTATTATTTGAAAATAAATTTTTCAATAAAAGAGTGAGATAAAATCTTAGTAAGTAAATCATGAAAGTTTTATATGTCGATGCAGTGCAAAATATGAAAACTTAAACAATTAGCACATTTTCAAACTTCTCAATTATATAAAGTTCATTCAAAATACAAACATATTCAGAACGACTTAGTCAATTAGTGTCACTTACACCCACAGTGACCCAAATTCAGAATGTGATCACGTATTCCGCATTAAGCGGTCATTCACATTTTCATATAACAAAAGCGCGCACGGCGCGCTAAACAGAATTCTTACTAGCCTGTAAGCCTCGTCTTTAACGAGAGACTCGGCTAGGTCAGAATAGTATAACTAACGACTAAGCCATAAAAATGCATTCCATTCAAATTTTCAATCACATTTCATAAGTGTGATGGTGGCGTACAACATTTGAAATCTTAGTTTTTTTTAAAAATTATTTCATTAAATTCATATTGGCTTACCAAACATTAACATGCACATTTTTATACAACATCAAATATTGTACAGCTTCAAAACATTAAAATGCATGCAAAATCTACTTACTTCTGTTCCCGCTTTTTCCGAGTATATTCTTATCTTAATATTGCGCACCTAAAACAAATTAAAACAATCTATTTCAGTTTCACATTTTATACTCATCGCTACATTTCTACGACATTTATATTTCCAACTCTAACACTTTATTAATTTCCTAATATAGACCTATTACCATATTTACGCCATAACAACATTTCATATATGCTTATACATACATACATACATACATATATATATATATGCATATTATACCAATTTTTAGAAACAATACATTTGGCGTAACATTTCCGAATTCGTTAATTGTTGCCATTTCCCGCCAATTCATTTTCTAACACATCTGCATTATCAAATTCCAAATAGTCCCAAATATTTCAAACAAACTTGGCCTACCGAACTCGCCGAGATTCAATTCCAATTCCACCACTCAGTATCTCAAATCTACATATAACAAATTAAGTCATTATAAACAAATATTATACATTATTTATATTTATCTCTTTACTTACAATTTAACATTAACTATATATCCTTTATCTGTCTCTAATTTCTTAATTTTAATTTAACATTATTAATTTATTAAGAATGCTACACAAGTAATAATTATTACAACAATATATATATATATATATATTTTTCACCCATTTTTAATTTCCATACTTTAATTTAACATTACCAATTTTTTTATCCCTCTTTAATTTCTTACTACCATTTAACACTAATAAATTATTTTGTTCATATCTACTACAATTAATTTAGTTCACTAAGCATGCTACAATTAATTTCCTACTATAATTAATTTAATTCACTAAGCATGCTATAATTAATTTCCTACTACAATCCCATGACATACACATGTTCTAATTTCCATCAATTACCTACATCATATACAACTTGTAACAATATTCATTTCAAATCTACTAATCATAGTTTAACATAAATAATACAAATTCTCCTACAATCTACCTTTAACAATTCACTAAACATGCTATAGCCAAACAATACTAATTTCCTATTACAATTTTAACATTATAATTCACTAAACTTACTACACCAATATAATAAAACACTAATTAAAACAAGCTTATTACACCAAAATAGTAAAACACTAATCAAAAACAATTTAAACTCACCAATTCACCTTTCTTTCTTTCTCCTTTCTCTCCCTTTCTTTCTTTCCTTTCTTTTCTTCTCAATTTTTGTCTCCTACGTTGGCCTTGTTTTGCATTTCAATTTTGAAAAGTTAAAAACTAAAATTTTACTCATTAACACATGGAGAGCTAGGATTACTTCAATCAAATCCAATAGCTCTCATTTTTTCACCCAATTTCTATTAAATATTAATTAATTCTAATTTTCTTAAAACACATAAATGGCTTGGATTAATTCAATCGAATCCAATGGCCATCCTTTCTCCACCACATTTTCCACTAACTAACACGAAATATTAATTAATTTAATCAATAAAACACATGGATGGCTTGGATGGTTTTAACCAAATCCAATAGACCACATTTAGCCACCACATTTTTCACTAACTTAGCTTTGATGCTCATCTTTATCCATTTTACAAAACATGCCTAGAATTATAACAAGTGGATGGCTAGGATTTTGTAGAGAATTGAAGCAAAAAACTTAATATTTTATTTATTTATTTATTTTAATTTATTATATATATATATATATATATTTATACTTGGGCTTGGGCTTGGGCTTGGGCTTGGGCTTAATTAAATTAAATTGAGCTCAAATTATGTATATATAATACTAGCCCGTTTAATTACATATGTATATATTTATCCATAAGCTAAAATCTCAAAAATAACCTTGCTAATAATGAAATTTCAATTCTACCCTTATAGATTTACTTTATATTACTTCTCAAAATTCAAACTCTTAATACTTTAATAAGTATATTTACAATCATAGCTATGAGTTCTACAAAAGAAAGCTTGAGTGTTACAATTTTCCCCTCCTTACAAAAATTTTATCCTCGAAATTTACTAAGTATCTTTTTCCTTATTGGAAAAGCTGATGATATTTCTCTCGAATTTTCGCTTCTTGTTCCCAAGTGGCTTCCTCTATAGTATGATTTCTCCAAAGCACTTTCACTAAAGGAATCTTTCTAGAGTATAATTGTTGATCCTTATGGTTTAAAATCTGTACAGGAACCTCTTTATAATCAGATCTTCTCTATGCCTAAGTGGTTCATAACTCAGCACGTGTTTAGGATTAGTGATGTACTTGCGTAGCATTGATAAATGAAATACATTATGCACTCCAGACAAAGATGGAGGAAGGGTAAGTCGATATGCCACATCCCCCACTCTTTTTAAAATCTCAAACAGGCTAATAAATCTAAGGCTTAACTTTCCTTTTTTACCAAACCTCGTGACCCCTTTCATTAGACTTACTTTGAGAAATACCTTTTTTCCCACAATAAATTCCAAAGGCTTCCTTTGGATATCAGCATAATCACTTCATGTGTTTGTTTAACAATTTATGGCCCCAAAACTTTCCTTTCACCGACCTCATCCTATTAAAGCAACGGCCTATGCTTCCTTCTATATAATGCTTCATATAGAAGCATGCCAATAGTGGATTGGAAACTATTGTTATTTGCAAATTCAACCAATGGTAGATATTCATCCTAACTACCCTTAAAATCCAATATACAAGCTCGTAACATATCTTCTAGAATCTGAATAGTTCTTTCCAATTGTCCGTCAGTTTGTGGGTGAAAAGCCATACTAAAATTTAATTTGGTACTCATAACCATATGTAAACTCTTCCAAAACTTAGAGGTAAATCATGGATCTCTATCCGAAAAAATGGAAATAGGCACTCCATGCAATCTTACAATTTCTTTAATATACAATTGTGAATACCTGTCCATCGAATAAGTGGTACGCACAGAAAGAAAATGTGCAGATTTCGTTAACCTATCCACAATTACCCATATTGCATTGTAACCCTTAGAAATTCTTGGTAATCTCACAACAAAATCCATAGCTATGCGTTCTCATTTCTACTTAGGTATCATCAACAACTTTAATAAACCCGACGGTCTCTAATATTCTGCTTTAACTTGCTGACAAGTCAAACACTGCTCTACACATCATGCAACATCCAATTTCATTTTAGGCCACTAAAATCTAGTGCGAAGATCCCTATACATCTTTGTGCTACGAGGATGGATAGTATATTGAGAGTTATGAGTTTTATTCAGAATTTCTCGCTATAAATCATCATCCCTAGGCACACAAAGTCTTCCTTCAAAATACAATGCCCCATCCTCAGCTATTGCAAACCTCTTTCTTCCACTTCTAGGAAATTCTTCCTAACCTTCCTCAAGTACTGATCTACTCCCTAAGCATCTTTAATTCTTTGAATCAAGGTTGGTTGTACTGTTAAATGAGACATATAGGAGTTATCTACATTTCTTACTACTTTAATTTGATTTCTATCAAGGTCCAGCACAATCTACCTTTGAGTGGTTATCAATGCGGCTAACTGTCCCAAAGATTTTTGACTTAAAGCATCAGCCACTACATTTGCTTTCCCGTGATGATAATTAATTATACAATCATAGTCCTTCACTAATTCCAACCATCTCCTTTGCCTCAAATTCAGCTCTTTCTGAGTAAATAGATACTTTAAACTTTTATGATCTGTAAAAATTTGACAGGTTTCCCCATACAAATAATGCCTCCAAATCTTTAAGGCGAAAACCACTTCCACAAGTTCTAAATCATGTGTAGGATAATTTTGTTCATTGTCCTTAAGTTGCCTAGAAGCATGAACTACAACCTTCCCATATTGCATCAGTACATAACCTAGACCTTTCCTTGAAGCATCACTATATATCACAAATCCTCCACCACTAAAAGGAATTGTTAGAATTGGTGCTGTTACCAAACGATTTTTAAGCTCCTAAAAACTTCTTTCACATTTCTCACCCCATACAAATTTTGTATCCTTTCGAGTTAACTTTGTTAAGAGTGCTGCCAACCTAACGAAACCTTCTAGAAACCTCTGGTAATATCCCGTTGAACCCAAGAAACTCCTTCCATGACTGTTGAAGGTCGCTGCCAATTAACTATTTCTTCCACTTTAGTCGGATTAACAGATATCTCATCTTTGTTCATCACATGTCCCATAAACACCACTTGTTTATACCAGAATTCACATTTCTTAAATTTAGCACACAACTTCTTTTCCCTAAGTGTTTGAAGCACTATCCTCAAATGTTTCTTATGATCTGATAATATCCTGACCTCAAATCAATTTTAGAAAATACACTCGCTCTCTGCAACTGGTCAAACAAATCATCAATCCGAGGCAAAGGATACTTATTCTTTATTGTAGCTTAATTCAATCTCATATAATCAATACACAATCTTAGGGTGCTATCTTTCTTCTTAACAAACAATACCGGAGCACCCTAAGGTGAAATGCTAGAGCGTACAAAACCCTTATCTAACAATTCCTGTAGTTGACTCTTTAATTCATTTAATTTCACAGGTGTTATTCTATATGGTGCTAGAGAAATGTGCGATATACCCAGTGCTAACTCAATACTAAACTCAATCTCTCTTTTAGGAGGTAACCCAGGCAAATCCTCTAGAAACACATCCCGAAATTTTGAGACTATAGAAATATCCTCCACACACACCTCAGTCTCACTCCACTTAACCACATAAGCTAAGAAACTTCACACCCTTTTTCTAATAACTTAGTGGCTTTAATTGCACTTATCAACACTGGACTCACCATTGACCACTTTCCCCTAAATCTAAATTCCAATTGACTCGGAATATTAAACATCACTTCCTTAATAAAATAGTTTACTACTGTATGATAAGCAGCTAGCCAATCCATTCCTAAAATAACATCAAAATTACACATTTCAAGAAGAAATAAATCTACAATAAATTTCTTCTCCCCCATATTAATTTTACAGGCTTTGTAAACCCATTGTATCATCACACTGTCACCCATAGGTGTGGCCATAGGCGTTACATACTTTAAAGATTCAGAAGGTCTATCAGATAAATAACCAAATGCACATGACACAAAAGAATGGGTAGTACCAAGGTCAAACAATACTTTAACTTCCTTATTGAAAAGAGTCAGTGTACTTGTTGCCACTTTATTCAATGCTTGTGCATTCTACTTGGTGAGAGCATATATACAACCCAGTACCTTCTGCTTCTTGTTTTAGTTTTCAACTCCACCATCTTTTCTATCCACCTGCTTATTTGGACAGTCTTTGATTGTATGCCCTTACTTTCCACAACCGAAGCAAGCTCCTATCACTCGGTGGCAAATTCTAGGATGAAACTTTCCACAAGATTCACAAGGAGTATATATCTTTTGTGTTGTTTGTCTATTACTACCTATATTTCTAAAGTTAACTCCTTTCGGAATAGATTTACCTTTATTACCCCGCTGAAATGGAGGTCTTTGTGTTCTGCTACTACTACCCCTTGCCTCACATCTCCTCTCTTTTTGATAAACTATTCCCTAGCTTTTAAGATTCTGCCAAATCCCTTACTGCAATAATTGTTTGATCAACCAAATCTGCATACATGGTCAGTTTTAGGATGGACAACCTCGATTTGATTACTAGACGCAATCCTTTTAGGAAACGCCTACATTTGCTTTGCTCATCTGCTACTAAGGCTGTAGCAAATCGAGACAAAGCTGTAAATGCTGTCTCATATTCCATTACTGATTTGTCTCCCTGCACCAATCTTAGGAAATCTGCCTCCATATTATCTTTGACCCGTTGTGGAAAATATTTCTCCAAAAAAGCTTCCTCAAACAACTCTCACGCAATCGGTCTCCCTTCTAATCGAGTTCTTAGCAGTCTAGCTTTGGACTCCCACCAGTGGTCTACATCTCCTTGTAATATAAATGAAGTAAAGACCACTTTCTGCTCTTCACTACACCCAAGAGCTGTAAATATTTTCTCCATTTACTTAATCCATGCTTTCACCATCATTGAATTTACGCTCCCTCTAAATATCGATGGATCCGACTTCTTAAATTGCACCAAAGTTACTACCCTATTACTATGCTCATCGCCATTAAGTCAGTTCTTACTCCCTTCACTTCTTATGGCACCACTGTTTTGAGCAATTCCCTCAATCAATTTATTTTGTTGTTCCATCATCCTTATCATCAGGTTAATGACAAGATTCTCATCTCTAGCCTCCCTTGCAGGCTCCCCTGCTCTATTAACATTCCGAGGGGCCCTTGAACTAGATGTGTTAGCTTTAGCTTTTTCTCTACGAGACATTCTCCTCTGTTGCAATAGCTATGTTAGATATATATAAGTCATTAATATTTAAGGGATACAATAATACATTAATCCACACCTTACTAAAGAATAAATATAACATAATTCAACAATTCCTCAATAACAAAATTATAATCCAACAATTCCTTAATGCAAAGTTATAATTTAACAATTTCCTCAATACAAAGTCGTAATTCAACAACTCCTCAATGCAAAGTTATAATACAATATCATGCTATATATTATATCCTAGATATAACAATATCATTCTTACATTAACTATAGAAATTTCATAATTTTTTTTTTAACAAAGGTAGCTACATATATACAACAAAAAGGATAATCAGCATAACTAAAGTAAGGTCACAACTACAAAAAGATTAAAGTATATATACAAATCTACTTATAAAATATTCTAGTTGGGTTAGGCCCAACACTCCACCAATCATTTAGATCTCTCATTTTCTTCAGCAGTTCAAAAGGTTTTTCTAGCTTAGAGGGAAAAGGTACCAATGCAACCGATCTTCTCTCACTACTCTCACCCCTTAAGCTTCCATTCACCCTTCTCGCTCAATTCTTCATGATTCTAAAAACATTATTATACCTCCTTCCAGTATATACATCGAACCACAAGTTTATTTTGATTCACTCCCTTGCTATATACTCTTAAGCCCTTAAGTGCATTATTACTATTACACAACAATTGTCAAATATTTATTATTATATTACTGTTACATGTATATATATTTTTCCAACACTTCCTAATCAACCTAAAGTCTACAAAATCCTAACCTAAGCTCTGATACCACTAAATGTCACACCAGTTTTATATTAACTGCAAATACATACCCATGTTTACTATATATAATGCTATTATTTTATTATACAAATCTTAAATATTTATAAACATTTATACTTAACAATTTGTTTTTATATATACAAATATACATACAAGGTTACATATATTACAACTCCTTGACATACAATTAACTTAGTAACTATATATCCAAACATAAGTCTATACATATTACTTAGCTAACCTACAATTACATATATCCAAAAACTTCATATACACCTAGTACTCTTTCCTGCGTACTTGGTCACCTTTATGTGCTATTATCTGAAAATAAATTTTTCAATAAAAGAGTGAGATAAAATCTTAGTAAGTAAATCATGCAAGTTTTATATGTTGATGCAGTGCAAAATATGAAAGCTTAAACAATCAGTATATTTTCAAACTTCTCAATTATATGGAGTTCATTCAAAATACAAACATATTCAGAACGACTTAGTCAATTAGTGTCACCTGCACCCACAGTGACCCGGATTTAGAATGTGATCACGTGTTCCGCATTAAGTTAATTGTTGCCATTTCCCGCCAATTCATTTTCCACAATATCCGCATTATCAAATTTCAAACACTCCCAAATATTTCAAACAAAATCGGCCTATCGAACTCGCCGAGATTCAATTCCAATTCCACCACTCACCATCTCAAATCCACACGTAACAATTTAAGTCATTATAAACAAATATTATACATTATTTATATTTATCTCTTTACTTACAATTTAACATTAACTATATATCCTTTATCCATCTCTAATTTCTTAATTTTAATTTAACATTATTAACTTACAAAGAATACTACACAAGTAATAATTATTACAACAATATGTATATACATTTTTCACTCATTTTCAATTTCCATACTTCAATTTAACACTATCAATTTTTTTACCCCTCTTTAATTTCTTACTACCATTTAACATTAATAATATTACATTGTTCATATCTACTACAATTAATTTAATTCACTAAGCATGCTACAATTAATTTCCTACTACAATTAATTTAATTCACCAAGCATGCTATAATTAACTTCCTACTACAACCCCATGACATACACATGTTCTAATTTCACCAATGTCTAATATCATATACAACTTGTAACAATATTCATTTCAAATCTACTAATCATAGTTTAACATAAATAATACAAATTCTCCTACAATCTACCTTTAACAATTCACTAAACATGCTATAGCCAAACAATACTAATTTCCTATTACAATTTTAACATTACAATTCACTAAACTTACTACACCAATATAATAAAACACTAATTAAAGTAAGCTTACTACACCAAAATAGAAAAACACTAATTAAAAACAATTTAAACTCACCAATTCACCTTTCTTTCTTTCCGTTCTTTTCTTCTCAATTTTTGTCTCCTATGTTGGCCTTGTTTTGCATTTCAATTTTGAAAAGTTAAAAACTAACATTTTACTCATTAACACATGGAGGACTAGAATTACTTCAATCAAATCCAATGGCTCTCATCTTTCCACCCACTTTCTATTAAATATTAATTAATTCTAATTTTCTTAAAATACATGAATGGCTTGGATTAATTCAATCAAATCCAACGGCCATCCTTTCTCTACCACATTTTTCACTAACTAACACAAAATATTAATTAATTTAATCAATAAAACACATGGATGGCTAGGATGGCTTTAACCAAATCCAATGGACCACATTTAGCCACCACATTTTCCATTAATTTAACTTTTATGTTCATCTTTATCCATTTTATAAAACATGCCTAGAATTGTAATAAGTGAATGACTAGGATTAAAAGAAATAGATGGCTAGGATTTTGTAGAGAATTTATGCAAAAAAACCTAATATTTTATTTATTTATTTATTTTACTTTGTTATATATATATATATATATATATATATTTATACTTGGGCTTGGGCTTGGGCTTTGGCCCATTTTAGTATATATATATATATATATATTCATAAGCTTGGGCTTGGGCTTAATTTAATTAAATTGAGCCCAAATTAAGTATATATAATACTAGTCCACTTAATTACTTATGTATATATTTATTCATAAGCTAAAATCTCAAAAATAACTTTGCTAATAATGAAATTTCAATTCTACCCTTATAGATTTACTTTATATTACTTCTCAAAATTCTAACACTTAATACTTTAACAAGTATATTTACAATCATAGCTATGAGTTCTACAAAAGAAAGCTCAAGTGTTACATCAAGCAAGCGGAGGACAATCTCGTTCAGAAAGGAAAAGAGAAAGAAGGAGAAGAAGATTTCGGCAAAGGGAGGCTAAAACATTTAAGCAAATGGGTGAGAAAGAAGAGAAGCTTTATCTGAGAAAGATAAAGAGGCAAGGAAAGAAAAGAAAATATGAGAAGAAAATGAGAGAGATGAAAAGAAAAATTTAAAGAGTGAAAGGAAGTTTGGCAAGCAAGAAAAGGAAGAATTGTCGAGAATCGGAGTGAGGATGGGAAATGAAAATGATTTAATTCTTTTGAATTTATGTGATGGCTGTTTTGTTTTGTGGTTTTGGTTGAATTGATAAGTTGTTTGATTTTTGAAAAAAATAATGGAGCGAGAGTGTGTTTGACCAAATGATGGAGAGAGAAAATAGACAAAGAGAAATGGGAGAGATGAGATTTATGTTGCCTCATTAGGTGTTATAAGTGGAGATGATGGTGAAATTGGAAATAATGAATAACTCTTTGTAGAAAATCAGCTTTAGAGTAAATGTGGTGCCAATGAGAAAAAATCTAGTATCACAGTTGAGAAGGAATCAGTTCCAGCTAATTTTTCAGACTGTGTACTACAAATCAAATTGGATTTTAGATGCAAAATATGCCTAAGAGTTCTTTGTTTGATTGAAGAAACCATGAGGGCTCATTTTAATTCCAAGATGCTAGATCGAATTGTAAGAGTTCCCTAATGTAGTGAAAATTAAGTTTGCATTGTTTTGGATATAAATTTCAAAACTTTCAAGTTAGAATAACTTACTTGTTCTTTGAATTTGTCATACAAATTCAAGATTTGAAGTTTTAGAAGTGCTAAGAAGAACTCCCTCTATGTTTGTCCACCCTTAATTTGAACTCACTTGAGCTTGAAAGTGAGAAATGAGAAGAATGTTTTGCAAACCCTTTGCCTTTGTTCTCTCGCCCAAGAAGAAGAAAGAAAATCAATTTTCCTTCGTATTTCAAATTGTTATCGGCCAATCTTAAAATTAAGCCAATTTTGAATTTTTCAAACTAATAAATATATGTATTATATTTTCATCACATGGGATAAATATAAATCTTTCATTTTCTCACTTTCAAAGAGCCTATTGATGTGACATAAAGTATATTATAGTAAAGTGTGTTGTCTTATAGTATGAGTTGTATAAGATAAGGATGATGAGTCATCCAAGAGTGATGTGACATAAAATATTGTAATAATGTATGTGTGAGGTGTAAAGTAAGATAAGGATAAGTGTGAGTATGTTGGAATGGTGAGTTACCATTTTAGAGTATTCCTTGTGTGCCTACATAAGGATGCCTCTAGTTTGTAGTAAGACATTCAAAGTGGAGTCGAGTCGAGTGATAATAAGCTTTGACTGTTTAAGTCCTTGAGTCTTTGTAATATAACCTTTCGATTCTTAAGCTTGTAATGTTTGTCTTATTCTAATAATAGGAGCTTTGTGTTGGTTTAAGATTGGTATCAAAGCCAATACTCCCAAAAGGAGTGTTTTTTCATAAAGTCTTTCTTAGTTATTGTGACAGAGTATGCTATGCGATTGCCGCTAAGACGGATCTTCCATATCAGAAATATTGCAAGTATTTCTAGACAAAAAAGAAAGTTTTTTAGTTATAGAGATCCTTGAGTTAAGCAAATATAAATCAGAGCTAAATTTGATCTTAGTAAGTGTGGTTCCCGTTTGAAGCCAAGAGGGCGTGTTTAGGGTTGTATCACCAAAAAGAAGATTTTATTTTATTTATATTTTCCCCTAGAAATTAAGACCTGGTGATAGGCAGTCTAGGACTATGGATAGCCTAGAGATCTCCAAACCTGAAACACAAACTTCTAGTCTAGAAAACTTACCATCTAGCCCTTCCTCTACCACAAACTTCCATCTAGAAGCACATATTGAGAGAGATCCAAAATAGATTGAACCCTTTCATCTAGACCCTCTGAATCTATGTAAGTTCTATGATAGAAATATGTTTCTAACGTCTGTGAAGTTAATAGTTCCTTTTCGTCAACCAAAATTAAAGTCTGTTTATAAGTCTTCTGAAGTTCTTGCACAATCTATTTCTTTATGTTCTAAATAAACCTATCTTCCTATAGTCAGTGAGAATGAAATAAAAAGATATAGGAATGAAGGTTATAAGGAAATTCATCTGGGTGCAATCTGAATAGAAATCCAACCCTTATTCCAAGGAGGAAAAAATGTCACTTGTTTCCTAGCCCTTCTAGATATAAGATGGCATTCTTTTTAAAAAGCCTTGATCTCTGTTGTAGAAGTTGGTCTTAACAATGGTCATGTGGTTATTCAAGTAGAACCCAAATTTACCCTAGACCTTGAAAAGCCCAACCTATCAAATACTATAAAAATCATGATCCAGTTGTATGGATTAGATATGAACCCAAATGAGTCAGCTTTGGCAGTCCACCATACAATGACCTATAAAGTCCAAACACATCTTTTCTCCATGAGTCACACAAATATGCTAGTCACCAAATTGGTAGAAGAAGGACGTGTGGTTCAACCTTAGACTTTCAAAAAAGATGAGTTAGTATTTCTACCAAAATGGATCAATGATTATGAGCAGAGCAACAAACTACTTGTAGTCTGTGAGAATCCAAAAATCAAAAGATTGGCAAGTGGAAGAACTTTAATTTCTTTTCCAAGAGAATCCACACCTCTCTATCCTTATGAGGGATGCCAGCTTCAAGGAAGAAAACCTGCAGATTGTTCACATATACCTAGAAGGTCTAAATCAGTTAGGTACATGGGAACTATCAACATGATTAAGTTTCCTGAACCTGAATTCATCAGAGATACGACAGGAGAATATATTGTTGGCAAGTTTGTCATCCACAAGATAAATCCAACAGAGTTCGGTCTAATTGAGCAAGCAATAAACTAGAGTAACACCAATGTTGTCCATCAGAATAAGGAGTTAGAGCTTATCATGGCCTAGCTTGAACAAATCAAGCAGGAGTTAACTGAACTGAAAGCCCAAACCAACAGATTTAAAAGAGGATATAGACTTACAACAAAACAACTTTCTGATACTCAAAATATTTCCAAAACAATCATGATGATTAGAAGTACGGGAGTTGATGATGAAGCCTACAGACTACAACAACTAAGAGACATACAGACTTATTACATAAAACAAAAGAAATTAGCACCTTCTTAGAAGAATGATAAGCCTAAAAAGTCGACAAATGTTTGGGAAGAAAGTCCTTCAGAAAACAATATAAAAGGATTTTGGAGAAGATATATAGTGCCACCTAAGGAGCCTTGGCCCATAAAGGCTACTAGATGGGGGGACGTTGATTCTGATACTTCATCAAGATCTAGTAAAACATCCAAATCCTCAATCAATTCTCCAACACCAATACTAATGGAGAATCAGCCTTATATTCTAGCTACTTAACCATACGTAGATACTATTGGGAGATTTTGACGAAGATTTCCTCAAACCAGACCAACAGTTGGGGAAACTTGTGGACAAACTGCAACTACCTTTTCATCAACTATAATAGATAGACCTATAGAACAAAGACAGGAGCAGAGGCAAGCACAAAGAGAAGCTTATGAGCAGGAAGAATGGAATGTCCAAGTTCAAATACCAAATGCTCCTACAATAAAAACTTTTTGGAATATTGATAGTCTTAAGCTAGAAGTAAGACCAGCATATTTTGAAAAAATTATAGCTTGGGCAGAAAGAGAATTGCAGCGAGCCTCACACTTGACTAGACAAGGAGTCATGAAGAGGCTAATTTCTGGATTTCTTGGATCCTTACGAAAATAGTGGTGCGACACAATTACTGAGCAAGAAAAGGATTACATCTTAAACCATGATCAACCTTACAATGAACTAGTAAGGTTTATGGTTGCAAACTTCTTTGGCACACAAGATCATGAAAGTGAACTTACTGAAAAGCAATTTCTCCAAAACAAATGTTGTGATGTAAGGCAAATTAAAAGCTATTATCTAAAGCAGGAATGTCTCTATTTCAAGTTCAATAAACCAACAGATACTATAAAGTGGACATTTGTTCTCAACATGCCCAGAGCAGTTGCTGAGATGCTCGAGGCAAAACTCAAAGCAGATGGCTTAGTAAATCTTTCACAGGTCAGCTTGGCTAGCTTGTAGCAACTATCTACTGAACTTATCCAAAATTATTACAGGAATCAAGATCTGAAAAAGCATATGAAGCAGATTGAAAGAACTACTTTGCAAAAGTACTAAAATATTCAGCCTCAGAAATTTGGATGTCATAACAATCAACAATTTTGCTCTTGCAAAAATTCTAAATCCAAACCTCAGAAATGTAATAAAAAATCTTGGAAGCCTTACAAAGGTTCAAAATATAGGTTTATCAAAAGGAGAAAAGAGCCAAGACAGTTAGGGAGATGTTTTATTTATGGAAAGAAAGGTCATTATGCCAAACAATGCAAGTTCCGAAAGAAGATTCCAACAAAGCTTCTTCAGATGATTGATCAACCAGAGTTTGATGATGATTGGTATTCTTGGTCTGATGATCCTACCAATGTCATGTTGACACTTGATTAGGATGAAACTATCATGAACGTTTCTAAGGAAACTCCAATTGATCTTACGATGAATACTGGACTGGTACTCAGACCATATGTCAAAGTTACTCTCAAAGCATCAAAAAACCAATATATCACTCTTACTGCTTTAATTGACACAGGAGCAGTTTCTCCTATTATTCATGGCAAATGCTTACCAAAATCTCTATACATCCCTACTGCTGTTAGTTTCTCTGCAGCAAGTGGAGATAAGTATTACAGGCAAAAGTGCACCAGGCCTCTTGATGTCTTACCTTTTGGAAAAAGGCATAGTTTCTTTACTTTTGACCAAACAGGTGAAGATTTGTTACTGGGAATAAATTTCCTTTCACTCATTACTTCTTATACTTTTCATCCTAATGGTTTCGCATATACTATCGTTGACCCAATAAACTAGAAGGATCATCTTTTTATGATTCCATGGATGGAACAAAAATTCATTTTTAGAAGGGGTGATAAAAGCAAAATCACAATCCAAGCTTTGCCAGTCCAAAAGTTTGAAGTCCAATATAGAAAACTATTAAAATGTTGTGTTGATGTACCCAACAATTTTGGTCAAGAGAAAAACACTTTGTTTTTCTTCCATATAAAGATCAATGGATTATGCCACATCAGAAAGCATCACATCTGAGAATGCCACATGATGACGAATTGTGCAAAAAGGAGATTTAAACACTTCTAGATCTTAAACTTATCAAACCCTCAAAGTCTCAATGGGCCAGCCCAGCATTCTATGTCAATAAGCATTCATAACAGGTCCGTGGAAAGAAAAGACTTGTTTTTTATTATAGAAAGCTCAATGACTACCTATAAGATATTAGGTATCCGATACCTAGAAGAACTTATCTACTGAAAAAGAGAGCATCTGCAAAAATCTACTCTTAGATCGACATGAAGTCAGGATTTTGGCAGATTGGCATAAGAGATGAAGACAGGTATAAAACAGTTTTCATTGTTCCACACGGACATTATGAATGGAACGTCATGCCATTTGGATTAAAAAATGCTCCATCAGAATTTCAGTATAGAATGGATAAAGTCTACAAGCGAATATCAGAATTCTGCCTGATATACATTGATGATGCTCTAATCTTTAGTACCAATGCAGAAAATCATGCCAAGCATCTTTAACAGTTCAAGGAACTGACATTCAAGTATGGTTTGGCATTATCCGAGACAAAAATGAAGATTGGACTCAAAGAAATTAATTTCTTGGGGTTGCATATTAAAGATAGGCATATCATTTCTCAGCCACACATTGCTGAGAAGATATCTCAATTTCCTAATGAGTTGTCAAGGAGAAAGCAAATATTGCAATTTTGGGGAATCATTATTTATGTTGCAGACCACATCTAGAATCTTACAAAGCTGACGTGTAAGATATCAAGACACTTAAAGAAGCAAGCTTTATCTTGGTCGGCAGAAGCGACAGAAGCAGTAAAGCAATTAACGGAGATGTGTTATTCTCTTCCTTCTATAAAGATTCCTGACACAGGACAGCTCATATTGCAGACTGATGTAAGTGATAATTATTAGGTTGCAATACTCATTGAAGATAAGGATGGCTATAGGAGAATTTATGGCTATAAATCTGGACAATTTTTAGAAGATCAGCAGCACTATCCATCTTCTAAGAAAGAAGTTCTAGCCGTGGTTAAAGTAAAAAAAAAGTTTCAGTTCTTTCTTTCTCTTGATTCATTTGTAGATGAAACAGACTACAAATATCTTCAGGGTTTGCTAAAGAGAAAAAAATGATAAATTCTCAATCCTCAGTTAGCAAGGTGGTCAGAATCCTTGTCTAGATTCAAATTCAGCATTGTGCACATGAAAGGAGAATCAAACATGGTTGTAGATTTTCTCTCCAGACCGATTTAAACCATTATCATGGCTTCAAGCTCCAGGACACTTCTTGTAAACAGATTGTTTAAGGAAGAAGAAAATTCTTATGAATATGATGTCACAAAAATCTGTACAGATCTACCAATAGAGAACAAGCAGAAGATATTCGAGCTAGTTACAGATTTTTGTACTTATCCAGAATATCATAATCCAGTAACTATTAGATTATGGAGACTTATGGCAATGATCGAATACAGAACAACATCTGAAGAAAGTTACTATAAGATGTTTGATCCTTACCCTGACATTCATCAAATGCATGAAACAGTCTTCCAAGTTCATAAATTCTTCCACCATGTTATTGATGAAGAGACTAACTAGGAACATTATATGATATATGCAGGAAACCTTACAGCTTATCATATATACTGGTTATGGATTAAACTGTATCCTGCTGCCATATTATTCGAACCACATATCATCCATCGAAGCAAAAGATATGCAAAAGGAAGATGGTTTGATAGGCTCTTTAGTCCTTTATTCGAAGATATCCTTATCTTAAGGCTGTATAGAGGTTTTCAAATTACCCACAGTACCATTCCTAGTCCAGTTAAAAGACATCTGGGGAAAAGATGGTGATGGGAAAAGAAGGATACCTTTTATCAAACCAATAATTCATGAGCACACTCAGGATGATGTGAATTCAATGTGGGGAGGTTGGAATGATGAGTCACCATTTTAGAGTATTCCTTGTGTGCTTATATATGGATGCCTATGGTTTATAGTAAGGCAATCAGAGTGGAGTCGAGTCGAGTGATAATAAGGTTTGAGTATTTAAGTCTTAGAGTCTTTGTAATATAACCTTTCGATTCTTAAGCTTGTAATGCTTATCTTATTCTAATAATAGGAGCTTTGTAATTCAATGTGGGGAGGTTGCTTAAAAGGAAGATTGGCTTTATCAGAAGCATATGAACAGCCAGCAAGCTATGATACTTATAGCCCATTATCTCTATGTGTGAAAGCTACTCCAGATCTTTATTACAAAGAGCAAATTAGGTTTAGATAAATACATGGTGATGATGAGTATGAAATGGAAATGAGAAGTCTTTATCGTGAGTGGTTGCGATAGCACGGACGAGAAAATGAAATTAGCTCACCAGTATCACCATCATGGATTGAAGACGAATGGCCTAACCGATAAGAACCTATGATGCAGATAGAATGGCCGGACTGGCCAATGCCAGATATTGATTCATTGTAGCAGATCAACCAAGAAAATCAAGATCCAGATCTTGATGATCTAGAACAACAGTAGGATGAAATAAAAGCCAGCCGTTGGAATGAAACTAACAAAGATACAGATTAAAGTGGAAGACATAGTGGACCCAGCAGAAGCAATGGTGAAATAGCCCATTGATGTGACATAAAGTATAGTATAATAAAGTTTGTTGTCTTATAGTATGAGTTATATAAGGTAAAGATGATGAGTCATCCACGAGTGATGTGGCATAAAGCATTGTAATAATATATGTGTGAGGTGTAAAGTAAGATAAGGATAAGTGTGAGTATGTTGGAATGGTGAGTCACCATTTTAGAGTATTCCTTGTGTGCCGATATAAGGATGCCTCTAGTTTGTAGTAAGGCATTCAAAGTGTAGTAGAGTCGAGTGATAATAAGCTTTGAGTATTTAAGTCCTAGAGTCTTTGTAATATAACCTTTCGGTTCTTAAACTTGTAATGTTTGTCTTGTTCTAATAATAGAAGCTTTGTGTTGGTTTAAGATTAGTATCAGAGCCAGTACTTCCAAAAGGAGTGTTTTTTCTTAGAGTCTTTCTCAGTCATTGTGATAGAGTATACTCTACGGTTGCCTCTGAGATGGATCTTCCACATCAGAAATATTGTAAGTATTTCTAGACAAAAAAGAATGTCTTTTAGTTATAGAGATCCTTGAGTTAAGCGAAATATAAATCAGAGCTAAATTTGATGTTAGTAGGTGTGGTGCACGTTTGAAGCCAAAAGGGCATGTTTAGGGCTGTATTACCAAAAAGAAGATTTTATCTGATTTATACTTTCTCCTAGAAATTAAGACCTGGTGATAGGCAGTCTAGGACCATGGATAGCCTAAAGATCTCTAAACCTGAAACACAAACTTCTAGTATAGAAAACTTACCATCTAGCCCTTCCTCTACCACAAACTTCCATCTAGAAGCACACATTGAGAGGTTCAACCCTTTCATCTAGACCCTCTGAATCCATATAAGTTCTATGATAGAAATATGTTTCTAACGTCTGTGAAGTCAATAGTTCCTTTTCGTCAACCAAAATTAAAGTCTATTTATAAGTCTTCTGAAGTTCTTGTACAATCTATTTCTTCATGTTCTAAAGAAAGTTATCTTCCTATGGTCACTGAGAATGAAATAAAAAGATATAGGAATGAAGGTTATAAGGGAATTCATCTAGGTGCAATCTGAATAGAAATCCAACCTTTTTTCCTAGGAGGCAAAAATGTCACTTGTTTCCTAGCCCTTCTATATATAAGATGACGCTCTTTTCAAAAAGCCTTGATCTCTACTGTAGAAGTTGGTCTTAACAATGGTCATGTGGTTATTCAAGTAGAACCCAACTTTACCCTAGACCTTGAAAAGCCCAACCTATCAAATACCATAAAAATCATGATCCAGTTATATAGATTGGATATGAACCCAAATGAGTCAGCTTTGGTAGTCCACCATATAATGACCTATAAAGTCCAAACAAATCTTTTCTCTATGAATCACACAAATATGCCAGTCACCAGATTGGTAGGAGAAGGACGTGTGGTTCAACCTCAGACTTTCAGAAAAGATTAGTTAGTATTTCTACCAAAATAGATTAATGATTAAGAGTAGAGCAACGAGCCACTTGTAGTCCATGAAAATCCAAAACTCGAAAGATTGGCAAGTGGAAGAACTTCAATTTCTTTTCCAAGAGAATTCACACCTCTCTATCCTTGTGAGGGATGCCAGCTTCAAGGAAGAAAACCTGCAGATTGTTCACATATGCCTAGAAGGTCTAAATCAGTTAGGTATATGGGGACTATCAACATGATTAAATTTCCTAAACCTGAATTCATTAAAGATACAGCAGGAGAATATACTGTTGGCAAGTTTGTCATCCATAAGACAAATCCAACAGAGTTCAGTCTAATTGAGTAAGCAATAAACTGGAGTAACACCAATGCTGTCAAACAGAATAAAGTGTTAGAGCTTATCATGGCCTAGCATGAACAGATCAAGCAGGAGTTAACTGAACTGAAAGCCCAAACCAATATATTCAAAAGAGAATATAGGCTTACGACAAAACAACTTTCTGATACTCAAAATATTTCCAGAACAATCATGATGATCAGAAGTACGGGAGTTTATGATGAAGCCTATAGACTACAACAACTAAGGGAAGAATGATAAGCCTAAAAAGTCGACAGATGTTTGAGAAGAAAGCCCTTCAGGAAGCAATATAAAAGGATTTTAGAGAAGCTATACAATTGCACCTCAAGAGCCTTGGCCCATAAAGGCTACTGCATGGGAGAACGATGATTCTGATACTTCATCAAGATCTAGTAAAACATTCAAATCCTTAATCAATTCTCTAGCACCAATACTAATGGAGAATCAGCCTTATATTTCAGCTACTCCAACATACGTAGATACTACTGGAAGATTTCGACAAAGATTTCTTCAAACCAAACCAACAATTGGAGAAACTTGTGGACAAACTGCAGCTGCCTCTTCATCAACTACAACAGATAGACCTGTAGAACAGAGACAGGAGCAGAGGCAAGCACAAAGAGAAGCTTATGAGCAGGAAGAATGGAATGTCCAAGTTCAAGTACCAAATGCTCTTACAATAAAAACTTTTTGGAATATTGTTGGTCTTAAGCCAGAAGAAAGACCAGCATATTTCAAAAAAATTATAGCTTGGGCAGAAGGGGAATTGCAACGAGCCCCACACTTGACCAAACAAAGAGTCACGAGGAGGCTAATTTATAGATTTCTTGGATCCTTACGAAAATGGTGATGCAACACATTTACTGAGCAAGAAAAGGATTACATCTTAAACCATAATTAACCTTACAATGAACTAGTAAGGTTTATGGTTGCAAACTTCTTTGGCACACAAGATCGTGAAATTGAACTTGCTGAAAAGTAATTTCTCCAAAATAAATGTTGTGATGTATAGCAAATTGAAAGCTATTATCTGGAGCAGGAACGTGTCTATTTCAAGTTCAATAAACTAACAGATACTATAAAGCGGATGTTTGTTCTCAACATGCCTATACCAGTTGCTGAGATGCTCGAGGCAAAACTCAAAGCAGATGACTTAGTAGATCTTCCACAGGTCAGCTTGGCTAGCTTGTACCAGCTATCTATTGAACTTATCCAGAATCATTGCAGGAATCAAGATCTGAAAAAGCATATGAAGCAGATTGAAAGAACTTCTTTGCGAAAGTACTACAATATTCAACCTCAGAAATTTAGATGTCATGACAATTAATAATTTTGCTTTTGCAAAAATTCTAAATCCAAACATCAGAAATACAAAAAAAATCTTGAAAGCCTTACAAAGGTTCAAAATACAGGTTTATCAAAAGGAGAAAAGTGCCAAAACAATCAAGGAGATGTTTTATTTGTGGAAATAAAGGTCATTATGCCAAACAATGCAAGTTTAGGAAGAAGATTCCAACAAAGCTCCTTCAGATGATTGATCAACCAGAGTTTGATGATGATTGGTATTCTTGGTCTGATAATCCTACCAATGCCATATTAACACTTGATTATCAATCAAAAGTTCTTGAGAAATCGACAGATGATGAGGATAAACCTATCATGAACGTTCCTGGGGAAGTTTCAATTGATCTTACGATGAATACAGGACTGGAATTCAGACCATATGTCAAAGTTACTCTCAAAGTATCAAAAAACCAACATATCACTCTTACTACTTTAATTGACACAGGAGCAGTTTCTTCTATTATTCATGGCAAATGTTTACCAAAATCTCTACATATCCCTACTGCTGTTAGTTTCTCTGCAGCAAGTGGAGATAAGTTTTACAGGCAAAAGTGCACTAGGCCTCTTGATGTCTTACCTTTTGGGAAAAGGCATAGTTTTTTTGCTTTTGACCAAACAGGTGAAGATTTGTAATTGGGAACAGATTTCCTTTCACTCATTGCTCCTTATACTTTTCATCCTGATAGTTTTGCATATACTATCATTGACCAAATAAACTAGAAGGATCATCTTTTTATGATTCCAAGGATGGAACAAAAATCCATTTTTGAAAGTGGTGATAAAGGCAAAATCACAATCCATACTTTACCAGTCCAAAAGTTTGAAGTCCCATATAGAGAACTATTAGAATGTTGTGTTGATGTACCCAACAAATATTGGTCAAGAGAAAAACACTTTGTTTCTCTTCCATATAAAGATCAATGGATCATGCCACATAAGACAGCATCACATCCAGGAATGCCACATGATGAGGAATTTTGCAAAAAAGAGATTCAGACACTTCTGGATCTTAAACTTATCAGACCCTCAAAGTCTCAATGGGCCAGCCCAGCATTTTATGTCAATAAACATTCAGAATAGGTCCGTGGAAAGAAAAGACCTGTTATTGATTACAGAAAGCTCAATGACTGCCTACAAGATATTAAGTATCCTATACCTAGAAGAACTTATCTACTGAAAAAGATAGCATCTGCAAAAATCTACTCTAAGTTCGACATGAAGCTAGGATTTTGACAGATTGGCATAAGAGATGAAGGCAGGCATAAAATAGCTTTCATTGTTCCATAAGGACATTATGAATGGAACGTCATGCCATTTGGATTAAAAAATGCTCCATTAGAATTTCAGCATAGAATGGATGAAGT
This sequence comes from Cedrela odorata, assembly GCA_035584115.1. Classification (NCBI taxonomy): domain Eukaryota; kingdom Viridiplantae; phylum Streptophyta; class Magnoliopsida; order Sapindales; family Meliaceae; genus Cedrela; species Cedrela odorata. Next base: position 9,000,019 of record JAXCLQ010000003.1, read on the forward strand.
CTACAAGCCCATATCAGAATTCTGCCTGGTATACATTGATGATGCTCTAATCTTTAGTAGCAATGCAGAAAATCATGCTAAGCATCTTCAACAGTTCAAGGAACTAACATTCAAACATGGTTTGGCATTATCCGAGACAAAAATGAAGATTGGACTCAAAGAAATTAATTTCTTGGGGTTGCATATTAAAGATAGCCATATCATTCCACAGGGACTCATTGTTGAGAAGATATCTCAATTTCCTGACGAGTGGTCAAGTAGAAAGCAAAACAGCAATTCTTGGGAATCATTAATTATGCTGCAAACCATATCAAGAATCTTACAAAGCTGACGTGTAAGATATCAAGACACTTAAAAAAGTAAGTTTTATCTTGGTCGACAAAAGCAGTAAAGCAATTAAAGGAGACATGTTATTCTCTTCCTCCTTTAAAGATTCCAGACACAGGACAACTCATATTGCAAACTGATGCAAGTGATAATTATTGGGTGCAATACTCATTGAAGATAAGGATGGCTATAGGAGGATTTGTGGCTATAAATCTGGACAATTCTCAGAAGCTCAGCAGCACTATCTGTTTTCTAAGAAAGAGGTTCTAGCCATGGTTAAAGGGATAAAAAAGTTTCAGTTCTTTCTTTCTCTCGATTCATTTGTAGTTGAAACATACTTCAAATATCTTTAGGGTTTGCTAAAGAGAAAAGAATGAGAAATTCCTGATCCTCAGTTAGCAAGGTGATCAAAATCCTTGTCTAGATTCAAATTCAGCATTGTGCACATCAAAGGAGAATCAAACATGGTTGCAGATTTTCTCTCCAGACCAATTTCAACCATTATCATGGCTTCAAGCTCTAGGACACTTCCTGTAAACAAATAGTTTAAGGAAGAAGAAAATTCTTATGAATATGACGTCATAAAAATCTGCACAAGTCTTCCAACAGAGATCAAGCAGAAGATATTTGTGCTAGTTACAGATTTTCGTACTTATCCAGAATATCATAATCCAGTAACTAGTAGATTTTGAAGACTTATGGCAATGATCGAATACAGAACAACATCTGAAGAAAGTTACTATAAGATGTTTGATTCTTACCCTGATATTCATCAAATGCATGAAACAGTCTTCCAAGTTCATAAATTCTTCCACCGTGTTATCGATGAAGAGACTAACTGGAAACATTATATGATATATGCAGGAAACCTTATAGCTTATCATATATACTGGTTATGGATTAAACTGTATCCTACTGCCATATTATTCGAATCACATATCATCCATCGAAGTAGAAGATATGCAAAAGGAAGATGGTTTGATAGGCTCTTTAGTCCTTTATTCGAAGATATCCTTATCTTAAGGCTGTATAGAGATTTTCAAATTACCCACAGTACCATTCATAGTCCAATTAAAAAATATCTGGGGAAAAGAAGGATACCTTTTATCAAACCAATAATTCATGAGCACACTCAGGATGATGTGAATTCAATGTGGGGAGGTTGGAATGATGAGTCACCATTTTAGAGTATTCCTTGTGTGCTTATATAAGGATGCCTTTGGTTTATAGTAAGGCATTCAGAGTGGAGTCGAGTCGAGTGATAATAAGGTTTGAGTATTTAAGTCCTAGAGTCTTTGTAATATAACCTTTCGATTCTTAAGCTTGTAATGCTTATCTTGTTCTAATAATAGGAGCTTTGTAATTCAATGTGGGGAGGTTGCTTAAAAGAAAGATTGGCTTTATCAGAAGTCTATGAACAGCCAGCAAGCTACAATACTCATAGCCCGTTATCTCCATGTGTGAAAGCTACTCCAGATCTTTATTACAAAGAGCAAATCAGGTTTGGACAAATACATGGTGATGATGAGTATGAAATAGAAATGAGAAGTCTTTATCATGAGTGGTTACGACAGCAAAGATGAGAAGATGAAATTACCCCACCAGTATCACCACCATGGATTGAAGACGAATGGCCTAACCTACAGAAACCTATGATACATATAGAATGGCCGACTGGCCAATGCCAGATGTTGAGTCAATGTAGCAGATCAATTCAGAAGATCAAGATCCAGATCTTGATGATCTAGAACAACAGTGAGATGAAATAAAAGCCAATCGTTAGAATGAAACTGATGAAGATACAGATTAAAGCGGAAGACATAGTGAACCCAGCGGAAGCAATGGTGAAAGAGCCCAGTGATGTGACATAAAGCATTATAATAATGTATGTGTGAGGTGTAAAGTAAGATAAGGATAAGTGTGAGTATGTTGGAATGGTGAGTCACTATTCTAGAGTATTCCTTATGTGCCTACATAAGGATGCCTCTGGTTTATGATAAGGCATTCAGAGTGAAGTCGAGTCGAGTGATAATAAGCTTTGAGTGTTTAAGTCCTAGAGTCTTTGTAATATAACCTTTCGATTCTTATGCTTGTAATATTTGTCTTGTTCTAATAATAGGAGCTTTGTGTTGGTTTAAGACCCATTGATGTGACATAAAGTATAGTATAGTAAAGTTTGTTGTCCTATAATATGAGTTATATAAGACAAGGATGATGAGTCATCCAGGAATGATTTAACATAAAGCATTGTTTGGCATTATCCGAGACAAAAATGAAGATTGGACTCGAAGAAATTGATTTCTTGGGGTTGCATATTAAAGATAGCCATATCATTCCACAGCCACACATTGCTGAGAAGATATCTCAATTTCCTGACGAGTTGCCAAGCAGAAAGCAAATAAAGCAATTCTTGAGAATCATTAATTATGCTACAGACCACATCTAGAATATTACAAAGCTGACGTGTAAGATATCAAGACACTTAAAGAAGCAAGCTTTATCTTGGTCGACAAAAGCAGTAAAGCAATTAAAAGAGATGTGTTATTCTCTTCCTCCTTTAAAGATTCCAGACACAGGACAACTCATATTGCAGACTGATGCAAGTTATAATTATTAGGTGCAATACTCATTGAAGATAAGGATGGCTATAAGAGGATTTGTAGCTATAAATCTTGACAATTCTCAGAAGCTCAGCAGCACTATCCGTTTTCTAAGAAAGAGGTTCTAGCCGTGGTTAAAGGAATAAAAAAGTTTCAGTTCTTTCTTTCTCTCGATTCATTTGTAGTTGAAATATACTACAAATATCTTTAGGGTTTGCTAAAGAGAAAAGAATGAGAAATTCCTGATCCTCAGTTAGCAAGGTGATCAAAATCCTTGTTTAGATTCAAATTCCGCATTGTGTACATTAAAGGAGAATCAAATACGGTCGCAGATTTTCTCTCCGGACCAATTTCAACCATTATCATGGCTTTAAGCTCCAGGACACTTTCTGTAAACAGATGGTTTAAGGAAGAAGAAAATTCTTATGAATATGACGTCACAGAAATCTACGCAAGTCTTCCAACAGAGATCAAGCAGAACATATTTGTGCTAGTTACAGATTTTCGTACTTATCTAAAATATTATAACCCAGTAACTAGTAAATTATGGAGACTTATGGCAATGATCAAATACAGAATAACATCTGAAGAAAGTTGCTATAAGATATTTGATGCTTAGCCTGACATTCATCAGATGCATGAAATTGTCTTCCAAGTTCATAATTCCTTCCACCATATTATCGATGAAGAGACTAACTGGGGACATTATATGATATGTGCAGGAAACCCTACAGCTTACTATATATACTAGTTATGGATTAACCTGTATCCTGCTACCATATTATTCGAACCACATATTATCCATCGAAGCAGAAGATATACAAAAAGAAGATGGTTTGATAGGCTCTTTGGTTCTTTATTCGAAGATATCCTTACCTTAAGGCTGCATGGAGGTTTTCAAATTACCCACAGTACTATTGTCATAGTTCAGCTGAAAGATATCTGGGGAAAAGATGATGATAGGAAAAGAAGGATGTCTTTTATTAAACCAATAATTCATGAGCACACTCAGGATTATGTGAATTCAATGTGGGGAGGTTGCTTAAAAGGAAGATTGGCTTTATCAGATGTCTATGAACAGCCAGCAAGTTATGATTCTCATAGCCCGATATCTCCATGTGTGAAAGCTACTCCAGATCTTTATTACAAAGAGCAAATCAGGTTTGAACGAATACATGGTGATGATGAGTATGAAATAGAAATGAGAAGTCTTTATCATTAGTGGTTGCGACAACAAGGACGAGAAGATGAAATTACCCCACCAGTATCACCACCATGGATTGAAGACGAATGGCCTAACCTACAAGAACCTATGATGCAAATAGAATGGCCAGACTGGTCAATGCCAAATGTTGAGCCATTGCAGCAGATTAATCCAGAAGATCAAGATCCAGATATTGATGATCTAGAACAACAGTAGGATGAAATAAAAGCCAGCCTTTGGAATGAAACTGACGAAGATACTGATTAAAGCGAAAGACATAGTGGACCCAGCTGAAGCAATGGTGAAAGAGCCCAACGATGTGACATAAAGTATAGTATAATAAAGTGTGTTGTCTTATAGTATGAGTTGTATAAGATAGGGATGATGAGTCATTCAGGAGTGATGTGACATAAAGCATTATAATAATGTATGTGTGAGGTGTAAAGTAAGATAAGGATAAGTGTGAGTATGTTAGAATGGTGAGTCACCATTCTAGAGTATTCCTTGTGTGCCTATGTAAGGATGCCTCTGGTTTGTAGTAAGGTATTCAAAGTGCAGTCAAGTCGAGTGATAATAATCTTTGAGTGTTTAAGTCCTAGAGTCTTTGTAATATAACCTTTCAGTTTTTAAGCTTGTAATGTTTGTCTTGTTCTAATAATAGGAGCTTTGTGTTGGTTGCCAACATTAAAACATTTGCTAGTATGCCATTGGCCAATAATTCATACTTATTCATACATTTAAAATTATACTAATTAATAAATAAATATTTTATTTAATTAATCATTATGGTATTACCATAACACCCTTTTATAAGATTTACCATAAAATTCTTTTATGGAATTTACTATAATACCAATGTATTTAAATATTAATAATTAATTAATAAACACTTTGTTAATTAGTTATTATGATATTACCATAATACCCTCTTATGAAATTTATTATAAAATTATTTTATTAAATTTACCATAATGCCTTTGTATGGATAAGTTTATAATTAAGTGTTCAAACACTTAGAATATTATTCAAGTAAGTTCCTTATCAATTTGAGTGTGACTCAATAGGTTCACTATAAAGTCAGCAGTTGACGTACATTAAATTTTGAATTAAACTCTTTAATTTTTGCAAGTTTTTGCCATATCACTTAATGTAACTGATTGCGACTTGTGATTGGGCAGCTCTGTTCTAACTTTTGAGATTGCATCACTTAGCGCCTTGACCTAGTTTTCAGCTAAGTCATGCCCCTATATGTTTAGTTTATGTAGAATTTCACGGTTCCTCAATCCAAGGTTTGGAATTCACACAATCCCCATTTTACTGAACCTTGCGCAGAAATTACCTATGATCAAAGCTCATGTGTTTCACTCGCACTCTCACTTGTTCGACACTCCGCTCACGTGCGCTACCTCATACAAGTCTTATAACACTCCTATATTAACATTTTATCAACTCAAATTACTCCTCACATGAACACACAATTACGACTTACTGGCGTCGCAAGTTTGTGTTCCTATTTTTTGGCAACACAACATACACACCCTTAACGCTCCTTAAACTCATCGATTTCACTTCGTATATCCATTTTTCACAATACAACCACAATTCTCACACAATAACATTGCCCCACATCTCAGTTTATGCATTTCTAAGCAATTCATTATCAATAATTATGCTAAACATAACATAACATACACGAGTTAGCTATATACACTTAATCTTATTAATTACTACCAACTCAACACACATATCTTAACTCTTGCTTGCTGTGTTTGTTTTCCATCCCCTTTCCTCCTCTCGGTTTTGCTTTGTCTCCCTTCTTCACCTTGTTTTTCGGCCAACCCTTGCCATTTCAACATAAATTCTAGCTATTTACCAAGCTTGTCCTCTTGGTTTGGTTCCAATTTAGCCAACACTCTCAATTACTCATCCAATTCGGCCATTAACACTTACTTCGTTCTCAGCCTTGACTTTAATCAACTAAAATTCCTTTTCAATTTAGCCAATCTCTTCACCATAGCCATGCACCTATCGGTTTCCCTTTGCTTATCCTTCCATTCGACCAAAATCATTTAATATCCTCATGCAAGCCTTCTCTCAGTTTCTTCTTTGCTATCCTTGGTTTCTCTCAACTTCTCACACTTTAAATTCTATTTTTTGTTAATTTAAGCATGCAAGATGAAGGCAAAACAAAGGGCAAAAGAAGAACAAAGTACTCACTTTTCATTTGGCTATAATTTCGCTTTGTAATCGATCATTTCATCATGCATGCATGTTAGAATGCTTGGCTCCCTCTCAGTCTCGTGGTTTTTCTCACTTTAATTGTAGTTTTGATTTGCTTTCTTTTGCAAATTTGATGAAGATTACCGAATAACATTAATTTATACTTCATAGGTTTGGTTTATATGCATGTATGTGTATGGTACAAGCACTATATATACACAATACTTGTATTGTATATGTATGTATGTATATATTGGCAGTAGTTTAGGTGATATGTATATATACATATATATGTATGTGTGTGTGCATATTAGCACTAGTTTAGGTGATATGTATATATACGATACAAGCACTATATATATATGTATGGATTGACACTAGTTTTAACAATATGTTTATGTATCAAACAAGCGTTATGTATGTATACATGTATATTGGCACAAGTTTATACCATATGACTTAAACTATATGTGTGTGCGTGTGTGATACAAGTGTTATTTTAGAATTTGAATTTAATTTACTCAACACTTTACAAATTAAAATATAAACCATGTATTTTACATATGTATATATATACATATGTATACCATTTTGCTAATTGTAGTATTACAAGCATGTACCATATATTATAAGCTTGTATTTATGTATTATTGTTATGCCTAAATATGTGGTCTTGACACAAATTCACACTACACCTTGGCCAAGGATTTCTTCAGTCATATCTCTATCATTCACTTAAAGTATACTCCCATAATGTAATAAGGGTGACAGAATCTTTATTAAATATTCACCTATCTCTATGAGTGTCATACCGTACCCAATAACTATCCGTTGTGAACCTAATGGTTCATCTTGGGTTAGTATCAAAGTACATAAGTTCACCCACAAGATAACTATGATATTCTCAAGTCTAAGGATCACTTGCACTACTGATACAAAAAATGTCCAATTGACAGTAAAATACAATTACCATTAAGACATTTCTGCCATGAGTCAATTTAGTGAACTCATTCTCTAATAAGCACCTATACACTTGCCTTAGTGTCACTACACTAATGGTTTATGAGAACAACCACTTTTCAACAAATATGCATAATGTATACCGGTCAACCCGGTACTATAAAGGCTTCATTTTATAGTCCTATGACTGGGAATATTTAAGAATAATGCATATAATATATCTATCTCTTAAATATGATCTCATCATAATTAGATATATATCGTAAACATTCTTTAGACTTCATCATCATATATATAAGCATGTAAATTCACAATGAAAGAAATTTCTATAAAATATTCATTTCATTACTAAAAGTAAGGATTTCCAAGAGATAATGCCCATCAAACAATTTATGATTGGCTTGTAGGGCATAACTCTTACAATCTTCCACTTGCACTCAAAGCCAATCACCTTTATGCCTAAGACCTATTTTCTTAAAATGTCTATCATGCATCTTCTGTGATAAAACTTTAGTGAGTGGATCTGCTATTTTTTCGTTAGTAGATACTCTGGCAATTTAGAGGTCACCTATCGCAATAATCTCATGAATGAGATGAAATCTTTATAAGATATGTTTGAATTTCTGATGAGACCTCGGTTCTTTTACTTACGCTATAGCTCCATTGTTATCACAATATAGTGGAATCAGTAGTAACTTCTTGTTTGGAACGTTTCTAACTTATTGCTCCACCATTCAAGACATATACATATCCTGAAGTAGATTTGATGTCATCCTTGTCAGACTAAAAATTTGAATTAGTATAACCTTCAAATTTCAATTCATCTCCTCCATATATAAGAAATATCTCTTTAGTCCTTTTCAAGTACTTAAGGATGTTCTTAACTGTAATCCAATGACCCTCACCTAAATTCGCCTGATATCTACTCGTAACACTTAGAGCATAAGCTACATCAAGCCTCGCACATAGCATAGCATACATGATAGATCCTATAGTTGAAGCATATGAAATTCTACTCATGCGTATTCTCTCCTCTTTAATTTTATGGGACATTTCTTTGGAGAGATAAACTCCATGACTCATCTTTTAGAGTTTTCCATGCCAAACTTTTTTAGCACTTTATCTATGTACATTGATTAGGACAAGCCTAACATTCAATTTGATCTATCCCTATAGATCTTTATCCCCAAAATATAGGATGTTTCACCTAGATCTTTCCTGAAGAAGTTTTTGGATAGCCAAATCTTTACCAATTGTAACATCCAATAGCATTCCCAATTAATAATATGTCATCTATATATAATATTAGGAATGTAATCTTGCTCCCATTAATTTTCTTATAAACACATGAATCATTCGGGTTTTTGATAAAATCAAATGATTTGATTGTCTCATCAAAACAGATGTTCCAAGAATAAAAGGCTTGTTTAAGTCCATAAATAGATCTTTGTAGCTTGCATACTTTATGAGGTTCTTCAATGGATATAAAACCTTCAGGTTGTGTAATGCACACATCTTCTTCAGGTTTCCATTAAGGAAAATTGTTTTAACATCCATTTGCCATTTCTCATAGTCATAGTATACAGCTATTACCAAAATAATCTGAATGGATTTAAACATGACAACTGGTGAAAAAGTTTCATCAATGTCAATTTCTTGTCTTTGATAATAACCTTTTGCAACCAACCTTACTTTATAAGTTTTTACCTCTCCTGTAACTTCAGTCTTTCTTTTAAAAACCCATTTGCAATCTATAAGTACAATACCTTCAGGCGCATTAACCAAAGTCCAACTTAGTTGTGGTACATAAAATCCATTTTGGATTGTATAGCATTAACTCACTTCTTAAAATCGATACTAGTTATCGCTGCTTCGTAGGTTTTATGATCTTTACCCAACGTAAGATAAATTTCATATCTACCCTGATCAATATGTCTCACATATCTTTTAGGTGGTCTTGAAATTTCGTCGACCTACGAATTTGTATGTTTACTTTTTCTTGAACTAGTTCCTCCAGACATGTAATATTAGGTTGTGGTTTGAAATTTTCCGCAAGTTATATCTTTTAATTACTATATTCTTTAATTAAAAACTCTTTTTTCTAATATAATAGCATGTTTTGAGACAAACATTCTTTTCACTCTTCATCATGATAGAACTGACATCCAATAGACTCTCTTAGATATCCCACAAATCTACACTTGAAACTTCTTGAATCAAGTTTGTTTGGATTAAGCTTTTTCACAAAAGCTAGACAACCCCAAACTTTAACATACTTAAAGTTAGGGTTTTTATTCTTTCATATCTCATATGGAGTTCATAATACTGATTTCGTTGGAACCCTGTTCAACAAGTAATTTGCAGTTTCTAGAGCATAACCCCAAAAAGATGTTGGAATATTGGCAAAACTCATCATGGAGCGTACCATATCTAATGGTGTATGATTTCTCCTTTCCGATACACCGTTAAGTTGTGGTGTAATGGGAAGAGTCTATTGGGACACAATACCATGAGCTTTAAGATATTCTAAAAACTTATAACTTAAGTATTCTCCTCCTCAATCTGATTTAAGGATTTTAACACTTTTATATAATTGGCTTTCTACTTCATTCTTAAATTCTTTAAATTTCTCAAATGCTTTGGATTTCTGTTTCATTATAAACACATATCTGTATCTCGAGAAATCATCTGTTAATGTAATGAAGTAAGAATAACCACTTTTGACATGTATTGCTATTAGTCCACATACATCCGTATGAACCAAACCAAGAACATCTTATGCTCTTTCCCCACGTCCAATAAAGTGTACTTTGGTCATTTTACCCTTAATGCAAGATTCACAAGTATCAAATGATTCAAAATCATTTGTATCCAAATAACCATTTTAAATTAACTTGTGTAATCTTTTCTCATTAATATGACCAAGTTGACAATGCCATAGATACGTTATGTTTAGACTATCCTGTTTTCTTTTACCGGTATGTTCACTATGTAATATCGTGTTTACTACATCAAGTATGTGCAAACTATTTTGCAACGTACCATTACCAAATAACTGTTTATTTAGTAATATATTACAATCATTGTTTACAAAATACAGTTCAAAACCTATTACATCCAATCTAAAAATAAATATAATGTTCTTAACCATGTTAGTTACATATAAACAATCTTGCAAAATCAAGGTCTTCCCTAACAAAAGTTGAATTGAGTGGTACCTACGGTTAATGCTGCATCTCTTGCACCATTACCCACAAGTACGTCAACTTTTGTGACACCCAAAATTTCTTTTGTAGGACTTGTAGCTAGGTTGTAAATATACTTGTTAAAGTATTAAGTGTTAAAATTTTGAGAAATAATATAAAATAAATTTATAAGGGTAAAATTGAAATTTCATTATTAGCAAGGTGATTTTGAAATTTTATCTTATGAATAAATATATACATATGTAAGTAAGTGGGTTAAGTATTATACATATGTAATTTGAGCTTAATTTAATTAAATTGAGCCCAAGCCCAAGTTTATGTGTGTATATATATATAAATATTAAAATCGGCCCAAGCCCAAGCCTAAGTTAATATATTGTATGCAATTAAGTAAAATAAATATTTAAATGAATAAAATACTAAGTTTTACTCAAAAAAATCTCTACAAAATCTAAGCAGTTCATTTGTTTTAATCCTAGCCATCCACTTATCACAATTCTAGGCATGTTTTGCAAATGGGATAAGGATAAACAAAAAGCTAAGTTAATGGAAAATGTGGTGGCTAAATGCGGTCCATTGGATTTGATCAAAGTCATCCTAGCCATCCATGTGTTTTATTGATTAAATTAATTAATATTTAAGGTTAGTTAGTGGAAAATGTGATGGAGAAAAGATGGCCATTGGATTTGAGTGAAGTAATCCAAGTCATCCATGTGTTTTAAGAAAATTAGAATTAATGAAAATTGGGTGAAAAAATGAGAGCTATTGGATTTAATTGAAGAAATCCAAGCCATTCATATGTTTAAGCGAATGTTTATATTTGAAAATTTTATTTCAATAATGAACATACCTCGAGAAGCATCACTATGCTTCTCCTTTGCCTTTATTGCAAGATACTCCTTGCAATTTCTCTTCCAATACCCATCCTTGCTGCAATAGAAGCAAATGCCTTTGGGCTTTTTTTCGTGATGTGAACCCATAAGCAAAATAGCCTAAAACCCACGAACAAATGAATTCTAACCCAGAAAACCAATATAATGAGATTACGAAACTTAGACTCGTTGAGAAACTCGTCTCAAAAACTTAGGTTGCAAAGAGATGACACCATAAAGGATTGTAAAGCCTTTGATTAGTGTAAGTTCATGCAAGAATTCAAGAAGAATTACTTACAAGTTCACACAAAGTTTCAGAATTGTATTTTTCAAGGGTTTCTTTTAAAATAACATCCTAAATTTTTTTTAAATACTAAATACATAGTCTGTGGCACTATAGCAAACCATAGTCTGCAATACTGTAGCAACCCTAATTCACAGTACTGTAGCAAACCTTAGTCCGTGGATACTGTAGCAAAGCTAAATAAATAAGTCTTGTTTCTTTTTTAAACATTAGGAAATCGTACAACAAACTAAAACAAGCAATTAAAATAACTATGGACTATTTAATTAATTGTATTAGCCCATTAACATAATTAAAACAATTAAATAAAATTATATCATGCCCACATGTAGATTATAATGTGGCCGCATATGCCTTCATATCTTCACTTTTAGATTTGGACTTCAATGAATTGTAGAACATGCACCAAGGTTTGTTCTTCATCTTGCAATCCTATCTTTCATGATGTAGAGCCTTTTAACTGAAGTCCATACATGGTTTCAGTCATGGTCTTTTGAACAAGCCCATTTATTATCTCTTTAATTTTCTTTGCACGTGACCTCAGAATAGGCCCATCCAAAACATGCAACGGATCTTGAACAACTTGCAAAGTATCTTGGATTCCATCATCTCAGCAGCCTTGTTCTTTTTTATTCTACCTTTTTCCTTTAAGTAACTTCTTCTTCTTACTAACTAATTTAGCTTTACCTTTCTCAAAAGTAGAAGAAGAAAAAGAAAAAGAAAATGAGAGTGTGAAAAAGAAAGAGAAATATGAGAGCTTGAGTGGAAAGAAAAATAGGAAAAAATGAGAGGGAAGGAAAAGAGAGAAAAAAAAGAGTCATTATGCGAGCATGAGTGATGTGAGGAGTGTTATTCATTCTAACCATTCCATTCTTGTGCTCTTGTACAAGGAAGTATATTTGAGCACTAATAAGCTTGATCATTCTCTTCCTTCTTTTATTACTTCTCTTTTGTCAAAATTTAAGGGTATCTTCTCTAAGGAGACTCCGAATGGACTCCACTTATTCGAGGTATTGAGCATCAGATCTATTTTGTTCCTGAAGCTTCTATTCCTAATCGACTGGCCTATAAGTGTAATCCGGAAGAAACAAAAGAGATACAAAGACATGCACTATTCATGTCATTCTTGTACCAAAAAAAGATGGATCGTGGAGAATGTGTGGACTTTGCGCCATCAACAACATAACAGATAAATATTGTCACCCTATTCCTGGGCTAGAAGATATGTTAGATGATTTGCATGATGCATCTATATTCTCTAAAATTGATTTAAAAAAGTAGGTAATCAAATTAGGATGAGAGAGAGAGATGAATGAAAAATTACATTTAATATTAATTATAGATTATATGAGTGGTTAGTTATACATTTTAGTCATACAAATGCACATAGTACATTTATGTACTTGATAAATCATGTATTACGAACTTTCATTGGTAAATTTGTTGTTGTCTATTTTGATGATATCTTAATCTACAACAAGTGTCTAGATGATCATATTAAATATTTGCATTGTGTTTTAGATACTTTGCGTAGAGAGAAGCTTTATACTAATATCATGAATTGCACATTTTGCACGGATAACGTTATTTTTCTTGGTTTTGTAGTGGGCTTAAAAGGATTGCAAGTTGATGAGGAAAAAGTAGAGAAAATTGAGATTGGCCTACTCTCAAAAGTGTGACTGAAGTTAGGAGTTCCATGGTTTGGCAAGCTTCTATCATTGCATCATTAAGGACTTTAGCACCATTGTAGCACCTCTTACTGAGGTTATCAAGAAAAACGTGGCATTGTTTTGAGGGGAAGGCAAGATAAGTATTTTCTTAACCTTAAAGATAAATTAATTTTCACACCTTTATTGTTGCTTCTAGATTTTTCTAAAACATTTGAAGTTCATTGTAATGCTTCTGGTGTGGGAATTAGAGCTGTTCTAATGCAAGAAAAGAAACCCATGGTGTACTTCTCTAAGAAGCTAAATTGAGTCATCTTAAAGTATCCCACATACAATAAGGAGATGTATGCACTCATCGAAGCATTAGAGACATGGCAGCATTATCTATGGCTTAAGCAGTTTGTAATTTATACATATCATAAATTCCTAAAACATCTAAAGAGCCAGAACAAGCTGAATAGACAACATGCCAAAAGGGTCGAATTCCTTGTTTCGTTTCCCTATGTCATTTGATACAAGTAAGGTAAAGAGAATGTAGTTGCTGATGCATTTTCAAGGAGGTACGCGCTTCTTACTTCTTTAAATTTTAAATTACTTGGTTTTGAGTTTATAAAAGAGTTATACCCTACAAATCATGATTTTGCTAATGTCTGTCATGCTTGTGAACATGTTGCATTTGATAAGTTTTATAGACATGATGATTATCTCCATATGAAAGACATCTTACCTCATGCTGAATTTGCATATAATAGATCTATTCATTCTTCTACTTCTTTTTCGCCATTTGAGGTTGTTTATGGTTTTAATCCACTATCTCTTTGGATTTATTGCCTTTTCATTTGAAGATGTCGAATAGTTTTCAAGAGCATAGGAAAAACAAGTTACATCCATATGAAGATGAACTATTTCAATTGATTAAGCATATTAACAACAATGCCTACAAACTCGATCTTTGAGGTGACTATGGCATCAATGCTACATTTAACGTTTCTAACCTTTCTTCTTTTGATATTAGTGATGATAAGTCGAGGATGAATGTAAGACTTATATTTCTAGTTGGGGTTCAAAAACTAACTGTTAGATTTATAAAAATTCAAATTTTGAACACAAACGGTCGACCTTTTCCTCGAATCGGTCGACTAGTTCTACAAAACATTAGAAGTGAATATCTAACTTACTAATAATATAATAGGTAATGTAATGATTACAAGTTTATATATTAAAGTAATATATATAAATATCTAAAGTGATCATTACTTATTATATTATTAAAGTAATAATATAAGATATTTATGTAATTATTACATTTTATATTATTAAAGTAATAATATAATCTATGTATCTTTCTCTCTCTTGCTTTAATATATTAATTTGATTAATATATTATATTATTCCATTAATTTGATTAATGTTAATTGAATTCAGCTATCATAGCTTGGCACATGACATGACTTTATTCATAATTAAAATGCATAAAAATGTCATACATATATGGTGAATTTGAATTTGATTCAATTTGGATTTGAATAAAGCAAGACTTAAGTGTTAAGTCTTTGATGCTACTTTTCTTCTCCTTTAACCGAGAGCTTCATTCATGTTAAAAGTTCAATTTTTGCTTTGTTTTAAACATAGAACAAAAGGAAGAAAGAAGCAAAAAGAAAGAAAAGAAAGAAAAGGAAAAGGAAGGAAACAAAAGAGATTAAAAGGGTTTCATTCTCTTCTCTTCCTATAAATAAGCTAGGATTTTCTAGTGTAGAAAACCTAGTATTGGCCTGGCGAAGCTAATACCTATAGCTTAGAAATCTCATCACAAAACTGAAATCGTCTTCGCCAATCCGACATGTGGATGCACTTAGAGGCAAGTGAGGAGATTAACTTGCTATTCCAAATAACAACTTGAAGAAGTATGACTTATTAGCTATGTATTTATGTTTAAAAATATTTAAATTTTTGAAATATGAATATGTACATGTCTTGGTCCTTTGGGAGCTTTTCGCACGATCCATGTGATGGCCATAGCTCCCCACGCAACAATCACTCGCCCAGGAACCGATCCTGTGTGTTGCACCTTCACCGCATCCTCCCTTCAAATAATTTGTAAAATGAGTTAACTTAAAGGGAGGCTAAGGAATGTTATATGTAAATGGGCCTAATGGGCCAGGAAAGTTTTCAAGAAAATAGGCTAAGTGATTAAGCCCGTTGAACTAATGATTTTTTTACTATTTCAATTGCAATTAGGTCTAAAAGATGAATATGTAAAATAAGCCCATAAAACCAAGCCTAAACAAATGAAAATGAAACCCAACCAACAAGCCCAAAATCAAAGCCTAATTAAATTGAAATGGCTGGCCCACACTTTATATTTAAGCATTCCATTTCTTTATTTAGTTCTTATCTCTTTTACTTAGAAAAATCTAAAGAGAGGGAGAAGAAAGAAGAGCAAACCCATGAGAGACTAAAAGGGGAAGGAGAATAAGAAAAGCAAGGGAAAGCTTTTGGTCTTAGCCAAAAAAAAAAAAAGAAGAAGAAGAAAGAAAGGGAGAGGAAGAGATGGTGGCTAAAAAAAGGAAGAAATGGAGAGGAAGAGATGTTGGCCGAAAAAAGGAAAAATGGATAGGAAGAGATGCTGGTCGAAAAAAGGAAGAAAGAGAGAAAGAAAGAAGGCGATACAATTAGCTACCAATAAGGTAAGGATCCCTTCCAAATTTTGAAAAATTAGTAAAATGATTTGTGATGAATGTATGAACCATGTATTTATTTGTTGATTCTAAAAAATAAATGGCTGGGATGCTTCATGCGGCAGTGAACAATTTCTTCATACAGCAGTGTTTTAGTTGTATTTATGCATGAAAAATATGAAAATACAATTTCATGATGCAGGAAAATGCTGGAAATGCCTAATATGATAGAGGGCAGTGAGTGAAGTGAAATTATATATTTGGTGATTAAGTGCGATTTCGGCAATATGCAATGTCGATATACAAGTTTGATTTATGTATAGGGCAGTGTATGTTATGTGTATGACAGTGTATGGGTTGTGTTTGTGCATGGGAATTGTGAGAATGAAGTGTTACAATGCATGAAAATGACAGCAATACTTAATGATTTATATATGGTAGTGAATATTGTATGGATATAACAGTATGTTGGCTATGTATTATGCATAAGAAATATGTAATTACAGTGTTAATGATGAATGTAAAGTAGTGGTTAAAGTGTGTATAGTTTGGGGCTAGAAAATTTGGCAAAATAGAGGATGTTTTGTTGCTGGAATTCCTGACCTAAGCTTAGTGTTTTGTTTATAAAATGAAATACAGACCTCCAATTAACAAAACGTAAATTATATGAAAACTACACACAATAACGATTAACATAGTCAAAAACCAAAATTTTTTGTGTAGGGACAAGTTCCTAGTAAAATTCAAAATGGCTGCCCTGTCATATTTTACACATTGTCTCACCTTGTACAGTGTGTGGAAATTTGTTCATAAATTGAGTATTTAGATCTGAAATCTGAATTTGTAAAAAACCATAAAAGCTAGACTTATAGGATAATATTTTATCAAAAATTCAGTTTAAGATTCATTGCTGATTGATTCCAAAGAAAATGCGAAGTTGTCCCTTATTTAGTAAAGTATTATCTAAGGTAATCGAAAAATGAATTTGGAACATCTAACTTAGATAATTTTGGTTGGGACTCCGTAATGATCTGAAACATCTGAATTTTATTGGGGAAAATATACATGCATAATACAGTTGTTATGTATTCATTTATGACTATAAATTCTTATGAAAGTCATGAGTTGTAGATCCACAATCGGAATATTTGTCGACCCCGCCTTAAGTTGAGTTAACCGGTTCCGAACAGGTAAGTGGATAGGTGTTTCTTAAATAATTATTTGAATCTAGGGATCAAAATATATGTATTGAAAAACTTGATTAAATTCTTAAAAATTGCTTGGGTTATCACTTATTAAATTTGTGACTGTTACAATTATGGAAACTATTATTCGAAGATGTTATAGTTGTGTTGAGTTACTATAAACTTATCAATTGTGACTTGCGGTTGTAGTATTTGAAGATGAATATTAATATTGTTGCTGATTGTATTTAAATTATTTGTATCTATTACGATTATTGAGACTATTTTCGAAAATGTTGATAATGTGCTGAGATGTTGTGAAGTAACCGTTATTATTGTATCAAATATTATTTTCGAGTATGTTAATAGGGTGATGGATTATTATGAAATTACGAGATGATGTTTGGGTTATGATATGTAGGAAAGAGACATTGAGATTAGTTGTTGATTTTATAGAGTTGATTTATCTATTACATGAATTGAAAGCTTGATTATGTATTGTTTTCTAATATGGCTATAAGAGCCCTTATGTTGTTTTATTGCTAAAGGCTATGTGCACATAGGTAGCTATAGACTCAAAACTAGGGGGATGATGATACGTAATGCTTTTGGATTCCCCTTGCCTCAAATGTCACATTTCTGATAGCAGTGCTAGTGAATTAGGGGGCGGCGATATGTAATGCTCCAAGACACCAGAGAGTTTAAATATGTGCTTTAGGGGACAACAATAAGTAATGCCCCTAAACACCAAATTTCTTCTAGTGATGTACCTTACAAGTACGTCAAATCTACCAAATTTCTTCTAGTGATGTACCTTACAAGTACGTCAAATCTAGTTATGATTGAGTTGAGAAATTTTCAGATGCATATGAATATATATAAATATAATTATTTTAGTTTATTTGAAACTTATATGTTAATGTTATGTTTAGCATTCACTCATTGAGTCTCTTTAGATTCACACCCCTCCTCCTTCCCTACCCTCCCCACACCTTCCCTTACTCTATAATTTTGTAGGAACTTTGATTTAGTAAGCCACTTTAGCATCATGAAGACACGAGTCCATTTTGTATACAAAGTGGTAGTTTTATAGTGATGTCTTATGTTATGCTGAAGTTGAGTGTTGTATTTGTAATTATGGTCAGTCGGTTGTACAAACAGTACATTGTGTAATGTGATATAAACATTTGTACTATATGTATATAACATCAGTGGAGGCATATCACCTTTAAGTTGCATGAATATGTTTTATAAAATGTATAGTGCAATCATGATTTGCATTGGTATTTAGATAAGTTGTGTAAAACTTTGATTGGTAAAGTGGTTCTATCACTTGCTGACAACATCTCAGATTTGGGGATGTTATATGATTTGATTTATATAATATATATATATATATATATATATCTTATATAGATATAAATTAGATAGAAATCAAAATTGATGTTCTTGTGTTTGGGAATCAAAGAAAAAGAAAGATATTGGAAATATCTCTTGTCTTATAACTTGGAAATAAACCTTTCTCCATATGGAACGCCTAAGAACAAGAAGATTTAATTGAAAATATTGACATATTTTCGCGAAGTTCAAAGAAATATGAAATAAAAAAAAGATCCACTATTCTAATTTCATATCTATCGAATTTGAAATTTTAATATTGTAATAGTGGATTTAGTCATGATTCAATGGATTAGGTTTACTTCCTTTTCCTTTTGTTGATTTATAATATTTTTAATTGATTAGATTGAAATAATGGAAAAGAAAAAGATTTGGAGATTGAAGAGACAACTTATCATTCCTCATTGTAATAAACAAATATTCAACTTTCTTTTATAATTAGAATTATTATTCTAGTTACCATACTCTAACTTATTATAAGGATAACTTATTATCATGAAATTTGAAAGTTTAGAATTGCATTGTTCTACAATTGGTTACTTTTTTTATTTCAAATCAATAATATCTTTATTCTTAGCTTAAATATGAATATTACCACTTGAGTTTTTTATGAAAAAGGTCAAAAAGCCTCTTATCAGATTTGAACCAATAACTTACACCTTATCATGTCATTACTCTACCATTGAGTTAAAAGGGCCGTTTGTTTCAATTACTAAATGAGTCACAAGGGCAGATAAGAGAGATCTATATATCTATATCTATATCAATATATATATATATATATATATATATATTAAGTATATTCAGTAGACTGATAGCGGTTAATGGCGATTGGGGAACGAGAATTTTTAATTACTTAAGGAGTATAATTATAGGGTAAATTTGGTTAGTTGATCTTGGATTTGATAAATATCAACAAAATAAATTGTTTTATGACCAACCTAGATGGAGTACAGAGTAATTGATGGGGAATATAGAGTATTTGATTGTATAGATATGATATTTCATCTATTTTTTGTTATCGATTATACAGATATTTGATTTAAATTTTTAGTGATCTTGCATTCTTTAATTTTTGTGTTATGTTATTTGTTTGTTTATTACAGTTTCTCTGTGCATTTCGCTTGGTTTTGTGAGTTACTAGTGTTTCAAGTAATAGTTTTTTCAAGAAATTAGTTGGAACAACCAAAGCTCTTAGATTTTAGGTTTTGTAAAATTTGTAAACAAAGTTGTTTTTCAGTGATTATCAAAATTTTTTGAGTTTATCTAGCGTATTTAGTTTTGTGTTTTGCCACAAAATGGCTAAAGGGGGAGTTTGTTATTTTTTTGGAATTGGCTCATTCATGGTCAAAACATTGCTGGGTAGATTAAATCTCCTCAAAGAACAAATTACGTGTCAAAGAAACCAAGATCAGAAGTTCATGAAGACAAAAGCTCATAGCTCACCTAGCGCTTGACCAATGCTTGAGCAGCTTAAGCCAAGTATTGCATGGACTTTCAGTAGCTTGGCGCTCACCTTATGTTAGACTAGCACTTAAACAGCCAATACGATGTTGTTTCCAAAAGCTTAAAGATCAACCATCACTCAAGTTGCCAATGCGATGGTGATCCCAGAAGCTCGGCGCTTATCTAGCTCTAGACCATCACTCGAGCGACTAAATGACAATGGTCCGTGGTAGCTTTTCTAGAAGCTCTGCACTCAACAAGCGCTCGACCTTCACTCGAGCGGCTATACACTTGAGATGCCCGTTTTGTCAGCGCTCACATGGCGCTCAAGCGGTCTATCGTGGATATAAATAGTTTAAGTTTTTTTTTGTCAAGTTTTGATTAGCTATTCTAGTGTTTTCATAACTCTAGTGTATTATTATTGCCCTCTGAGTTTTTTTCTTAACCATCTTAACTTGTGTTGCTTTAAAGAAACTCAAATCTTCCTTTAATTTATGAGATTTGATTGCTTGTTTCTCTAGAAAAATTTTCTATCATAATTCCTTTCTCTAAAACCTAACTATAAGCCTTCAAAGTTCTGAATGGTCGTTCACATGTTTCATAGGAGTAGAAAGTTTTAGAATTCTAAATAAGAAGATTGCTAAGAGTGGATCACTCATTGGCTAGCTACAAGAGTTTTTATAAAAAAATCACGGGTTATAAATTTTTTTCTCTAGTGAAATTTGAGATGGCTCCTGAATCAGTCCGCAGGATTTTTATCTTGTGAAGAGTTCTACGCAAAGTTTCTCTTTGATAACCAATCTTCTTGTCTCTTTTAATTTATTACTTTGATTGATAATATAATTTGTTATTACAATTGGTTGATTGATTGATATATGAGATTACTTAATCTAGGCTTAGCAAATTTAAGCTTGTGTTAAATTTTTTTATTCGATAAGTATTTACATTAAGAACACCTTTCACCCTAGGTTTATTAGGGTCTAAACTTAGGTCATTCAGGTTGATATGCGAAGTACAGAAATCTATTTGATGGAGCAAATGCAAACTATGTTAATGGTTTTGTCACTGGAATTTGCCCCGTTAACATTTGCCTTTGAAAGGAAAATGAAATGCAGACTTTCTGAAGCAAAAGGAACACAATGTGATTGCTCATAAGGGAGCTAAAATCTGCGCCACTATTCGGCTGCAATAAAAAATTTTGCTTTTCAATTGCAGTAACATTTTACTTCAAACCTACATGGCTTACTAAATTGCACTTATATATCGATTATTCTGGTGTGTTATTGGCATGATATTGGAGACTTGTGGAATTTTATGCAAGAGATGCAACCAGAAAAAAGTAATATATCCTTTATTTTATAATTGAATAGTTAATGAGTTAAGATAAACTGAATATTGCTAAATTGGTCAGCTGCTAGTCCAGGTCAATCGTGAATACCATCAATCACATACAAAATCTAGGGCATTTTGGATTTTCACGTGAAATCTATTAGGGACCTTCTACAAAAAACGTCATTTGTTATTCCTTCCAAACACAAGATTATAGCCCATGCCATGTTACAACAAACGAGAAACTGATAAACAAATTAATGGAGGCTAAACATACAGAAAAAAAAATTGACATAAAAAGGTTGAGGGTAACGAACATGCATGAAGTACGTTATTTTTTATCTTGCAAATTCATTCTTTCAGCTAAAGGATATGTTGAAGATTGGTTTTCAAAGCTGAATAAACAGCTCGCCATCCCTCCTGCGAAGGATGAACTGTGTCCCAGAAGAATGCAGATTCAGGATGATCACAAACTGTATACTTCTTTACTCCATTCTCGTCTACATCTCCACAGGAGTTTTCATCGCTTAAGCCAACACAGCATGGCTTAAATGGGTTCCCAAACTTCGAGCTTCCTGCACAACATTAAAAGAGAATTACCTCAAATAGAAAATCATTGCCTTAGGATATGTTTATAAACCGTTTGCTTCACCATAGAAATAATAATTACTAACCTAGCTGGTGTCCTTTGCTCTTGAAAATAGTCATGAATGCTGTATAAAGATCAAGAATGGCGAAAGAAGAATCCTTAGTTTGACCGTTTAACTTAGCCACAGCTTGCTGCAACAAGAGGTTATGGAAACTGGCGAGAGAGTTCTCGGTTGCATTGCATTGTTGGAAGTGCAACTTAGCTGCGCTACCAGGAAGACAGCCTGTTGGTTGCAGAGTAGGCACCACTATTTTTTTCACTCCCAAATCATGAATGCGTTTTAAGTTCAAAGTAAGTTGATTCACCACTTGTGTAATAAATGGTTGCCAACCCTGTCAAATTTATATATCAAGCATTGTACTTGTTATTGGTGAAGCAAAAACCCGCCAAATGACACAAAACAAAAAAAAAAGAACAATTAAATAAGTGAGCCTTGTTGCATTGCAATTTCTTTCATTAAATTCATTTGTGTGTATCAATAACCTCACGTTTGAGAGATACATAAGATAGAATTTAATGAAAATAATATACTAGTTATAACAAGATTTTTTGTGACAATAATACTAAGAATGTAAGACATGTAATATTTTGTTTTGTTGTAATATTTTGTTATGATCACATATCCTATATAGTTTATTTTCTTTTACTTTTGTAAAAATAAGACGTGCAATAATAATATAATATTTAGAGATGTATCTAAAAATTTATTTTCGATTTGGCTAATTTTTTTATTTTTAATGTCATTTTAGAAGTTTCAACCGTTAAAATGTATATATATATATATATATAATTTTTTTTATAAAAAAATAAAATATAAAGTACACTCATCTATTTAATTCATCTATTTAATAAAAGATGGACATTTGTTATTAAAAAATTAAAATATAATCTCTTTATATATATAAAGTGACAAATAAAATAAATATTAGTAAAATGACGTCTAAAAAGCAAATAATTTCAAGGGCAAAGAATTAAAAATTATTGTTAAATTTTAAAAGTATAAAAGAAAATATAAGAAAAATCAAATATAAGTAAGGAAAACTTAACATAAATTATTCATGTTTTATTAAGATTAGAAATATAAATTAAGTTTATCCTAATAATATAAAAAGATAAAAGTCTTTTAAGATAAATTAATTTAGAATTTTGACATAAAATAACAATTAAAATTTTAATTTATAATAAATATTTTTTATATGTGTCATGAAAATTAAAGATTAGGACTAGACATAAATTGAAAATAGAATAATAGTAAATAAGTTCGTAAGTTTAAATAAAATAATAAATAAAAATATATTTTACTGAATTTAACAAATTGATTCCTACCTTGAGTGATTTTAAATTTCATATAAATCTTTGTTACGAATCTATTTAATATAAATAATAAATTATATTCTTATTTATTATTTTATCAAACCTTACGACTAATTTATTAATAAATAATCAAACGCTATTTAATAATTTAATTTTCTTTTTTTGGAGTTGGTTGATCTTCGGCCAAGCCAATTGTCCTATCATTTATGTAGGTAATTATATATATACAAAAAAAAAAAAAATTGTATAAATCAAACTTTCTTGCTCGCTTTGTTCAATAGCTAATTGGGTTAATAAGATTGGGATCCTTGAGTTTTTATATTTTTTTAAATAAAAATATAATATTTATTTATTAAAAATTAAATAAATTATAATTATGATATTGTCCGAATATGTAAATTAATACAAAACTATAGTTTTAATTGTTAAATCATAGAAATTAGAGACCCTTATGTTATTACTCAGGCTAATTCTAAAGAGATGACGCGGCGTCGGTCCCTTTATGTGGTAGCCTAGGATGGATGTCGCCATCGATGAGATTTATGTCAGGGACTGCTAATTACAGAACACATACTGACGCAAACTAATCGACAGTGGAGAATATGGCACCATTTTCCTAAACACTGTCACCATTGAGATCAAACGGTGGATAACATGGATTTGACCTTCAGGGTCCGACCACTAAGGTTATTATTGGATTTTAATGGCTTTCCGGAAATTTCTTGCCTGTCATTTACGAAATTTATTAATTTTTTTATTTAAAATATATAATAAATCTACGAAATATATGTTTTTAGATTTAGACCCTCGAACTTTCAAAGTTGAACATTTAGCTCCCTAGTTTTATAAACCTTTTTTAAAATTTAATTTCTTAAATTTTCAATTCTAACTCCGGCATGTACATACCTCAGCGGAGCCATTTGTCTGTTGGTAAGTAGAGTAGTCATTTCCGGCGACGGACACGAAGGCCATAGAAGAGCTGAGGTCAGCTGGATTGTAGACATTCTCTTTGATGAGCTGTTGGAAGAAAACGATCTGGGTGGTCATATTTGGATTCTGATGACCCAATGTATCGAACACGCCCGTGCCACCATATGCAAAATTCATCCCATATGTTACGTGATTGTATGCAAATTTCCTCCATCTGTATGGTATTGGTGACTTGATTCCCAAATACTTTGCTGCATATACAAATGGTTGTGAAATTTTTTTAGGTAATGGGATTATATATAAATTAATAAAAACAATTGGGAGTGTAATGTAAAAGTGGTGTTTTATTTCGGGTCACTAATAAAATGCAGATGTAAGATGACAAAATAGCTTTGGTAGGAAAGCACTAACGATAAAGTTTTATGGGGATTGAACATAAGATTAAATAATTAAAGGCGGTGTTGATTAATTTATTTGATGATACGATAGTGTGCTAGTTGCTTTATAAAAGAAACGTCGCCCACTCGCCCTCTTGTTTGTAAAACTTTTGATTCAGATCCAAATTGAAATATATATGTTTGCAGTCTTGACTTTCTCACGTGGTACGAAGATTGTGCAATTTTGTTGTTTCTTTATTTATTGTTTTAAATATATAAATATACATTTGGATCTGAATCAATAATGCAACTTATTGAGGCAAAAAGCAAATACAACTCAATAGTAATCATCACATAACAATAACAAAAGTGGCAAACCTGCAGAGAAGAGAAACCCACTACGCACTAAAACAACAAAACAAAACTTACTAAAGCAAACACATGATAGGAAAAAAGAAAGCAATAAAGATAATTATTAAAGGAAATTAATTACCTAAGTAATCAGTGGAAACTCGACCATCAGAGAAACGACCAGCTGGTTTTCCAGGAAAAGTGACACCATAGGGTTGTTTCCAGGATGGTGCAAGAGATTTCAGGATGTTTCCTGTATCAACATATGAATCTCCGAATACAAAGAGTTTTGTTGGCCTGAAACCGAGGAGTTGGCGATATCCCAGCACTTGTTGCTGTCCTGTTGATAATTAAACCCTAAAAATCAGCTACAAAGTTAAGAATTAACTGTAAATGATACAAAGTATGAACATGTACCTGAGAGAAGGGATAGAAAGAAGAGGTAGAAAGAGAAGAAGAGTTTATTTGTGTCCATAATAAGGGAAAAGACAATACTAAGTCTTGATGCAAGAGAAGGGAGAGATTTTGAAGAATCTAAAATGCTTTATGAGATTATATGGAGGATGGGGATGTGAGTACCATTCATTTAGATGTGATGGGGTCACTCCGCTGTGATCTTCGTTTGGTCAACCACTGAATTAGTAAAAAATTGGAAGGGAAAATACAACTCGGTTCAGAATGTATGTGTTGAATTATACGGGGTCAAATATGTTCCAATAAATCAGTAAATCAATATCCCACTCCTTAGCATTATCTTAATCTCAAACTATTAAGAGTATTTTAAGAATAAATTTTTTATTCGTAAGGTTTCCCAATTATCCATTAACCTGCCAGTAATATCTCCAAATTTAGGAATATTACAAAAATAGTATCAGAGTATGGTTAGAAGTTAGTGACTGCAGCAGAAAGGTGTATTCTGTATCTTTGTTCTTCGTACGGTGTCTCATTCCGTAAAGTGTAGGAATGAGTCATAAGATCATTTAACTTTATTATGTATTAGGCTATTCTAAATCTTTGTTGATTAAATTGAGATGATGTGTTGTGGATTAAGCTTAAATTTCAGCAAAATCAGACTAGTTTCGATTTTCGGTAAGCCGAGTTTATGTGAAATGATTGGAAGTGTTTACTGTCATGTTCTATGGTTATTTTATTAAGATGAGGAGCCATCTCAATGTAGACTTAGAGATGATGATATACTGCGGAATGCGAGGTTAAACCGGAGATTGAACTTAGTGTTGAAAATATATAATGTACTCAATTGTATACATCATGGCCTGTGGAGTCATATTCAAATGGTAGTATTAGGCAACAAAATTTCAAGTTTGATGAATTTATGGTTGGAAATGAATACACAGGAGGTTCTTATGATAATTATATCTATTTTCAAACGTGAATGTCAAGAAGAAACAGTTGGTCTATCTATTAATACATATAGTTAATATGTTCATTGCGAGTATAGACATGTTTAAAACTTCAGAATTAAAGCATTAGTGAGCACTGTCTTTGAAATAAAGAATCTTAACTCAGCAAAGAGAATTTTCAGTATTAAGGGTCCAAGGAATAGAAGTAAGAAAATGATAAGCATTCTCATGAGTAATACTTAAAGAAAGTATTTCATAGGTTTGAGGTGTAAGATGCTAAGGCAAAGAATATTCCATTTGTGGTACATTTTAAGTTATTGTTGAATGAACAATCATCTAAGATAGGAACTAAGATGAAGATTATGTTTACAAGACCTTATGCAAATTTACTTTTGAACCTGATATATATCATGGGTTACACTGGATTTATATAGACTTTGATAGATGAATTGCTTAAACAATGAAGGAAAGACGTTGATTTAGTATGTTTGATTTAAACAGAAGGAACATTTAGTCAAAGATAGAATTTAGGGGATGAACAAGAATATGTTTATTTGAACAAAACATAAATAGATTGAAAACAATGAAAGAAACTTAATGAGAGGTAGAGCAAAGAGCAGATAAAGCTATCAGAGAGTCATAAACAGATTGGTTTAACAGTATTTGTATAACAGGTGGTGATAAAATTCACAGTGACCCATTAAGCCTAGAGATTGAGATAGAAGATAGCTGACATGGTTGAAAAACTGTAGCAAAGTCAGGTAATTAGAGTGTCAAAATCAAGTGTTGAGATCACTTGAAAAGCTGATTAAAAGAAGATGATAAGTAGTAGTGAATATGTTGAGTATAGATAATGAATAAAGATTGGTTTTATAGAGAAGTTGAAGGCGAGCTAGTGTATGAGAGTTAGAACATGTAGATTGAAAATTGAAAATTTTGTTGTTTTAGTTTGTTAACTACAGATTCTGAAAGTTGTCTAAAGAAAAAAAATTTGGAATGAGAAAATGGGATCAAGGTGAGAATTGAGAAACGTAATGCGAAATTCTATTTGAATATTTGAGCTCCAGATGAGAATGGGTGTTATTTTCTATAGAAAAGAGACTTATATCTATGTAATGCGTAAGGCTAAATTTAAGCAAATGTTTCAGCCCACAATACCTTGGCAAGTTTCTATTTAGTAGTTAGACAAATATGAAAGAAACCTATGACTAATTTCTCAGTCATCCGTGCTTATACGAGAATATAACCGTAGAAAATGCATTAATTAACTTTTATGTGAAATACAATAACATAGAAGCAACATATTTGGTATTTTTGACAATTTCTAAGAGAGATTTGATAGCATGGAACCCTCTGTTGAAAGAGCATGCACTCATGATTACTCAATGTTTATTAGAGAAATGAAATTTGATTATGATTAGTTCAAAGTTTTCAGATTATGCACACATATTAACATGTGTGCAGGGAATTTCACCCTAAGGCAAACAAAGAAAGTGTATGCTTATAGAAGGGGTAACTACTGATTCTTCTAAAGAGGAAGATCATGAAACTTGCTTCAACGAGTTTATTTTACGAATGTGGTTCGAGGGGAAACGAGTACTGTGGTTATTAGAATTTTAACGTGGAGATTGTTGATGTGAATGATTAAAGTGATCTTTTCTAGAGAGCCACTTTTACGGGAAGGTGTACTAGTTTTGAATAAAAGGTAGATCAAAAAGGCATAAAAGGTTTTAAGCAAGGGTTTCTGAAACTATAACAAGGTAGGAAAAAGTAGTAGCATCATACTTGTGTTGTGTTTTGGGTTGATCATTTTGAATGGCTCCACTAGAGGCCCTACATAATAGGAGATATAGATCTCAAATAGCACAGTTTGAATTAGTTTATACTGGTTAGAATTTAACCTATAGAAACAGTAAATAAAGAGATAAGAAAACTTCATTCTAAATGGCAAAGTTATATGGCAACATCATAAAGACCAAGAGACCATTTGGGAATCAGAAAAAGCGATGACATAACTGATAAACGATTTTTCCTAACTGTTTACTAATAAAGATGTAATGCATGTCCTAAATTAATTTGATTCAAGGAAGAATTTTTTTAAAAGGGGAAGAATTGTAACGATTGAAATTTTACGTAACTGCTATAATAAAGTGTTGGTGACTGGAATAATATTTTTTTTTCAAACTTAAAAGATTAACAATTTGAAAAATAAGTTAACTTTAAATGGACTAAATGATTAAACCTATTAAATAAATGGATTGGTCTATTTCAATTTCAATTGGGCTTAGGAAATATAACATGAAAAATAAGCCCAATTAACTTTAAAACATCATGCCCAAGTTATTATATTTAAGCACTTTATTCTTTTTATGTTGTTAAAATTTTGTTTCTCTTAGAAATTCTAGAACAAAGTAGAAAAATGGAGAAGAAAAACGGGCGAAAGAGAGAGGAGAGTAAACTGTGAGAGAGAGTTAAGGAAAAAAAATCGGTGAAAGAGAAAATCAAGGAGGAAAGCTTTTTTGGCTGAGGGAAAGAGTGATGAGAGGAGAAGAGAATGGCCAAGAAAGAAAGAGGTTGGAAGAAGGAAGAAGGAAGAAGATGAAGAGAAAAAGAGAGGAAGAGAGGAAGAGGAAGAAATTGTCGAGGAGAGGTAAAGAGGAGAAGAATGAACACGGCAAGAGAAAGAGAAGAAGGGGGCTTTTGGTTTTGGAGGGGAATTCAAGGAGGGAAAACGAAGAGAAGAAAATGAAAGAGAAGCAAAAATGGGTCTTGGCCAAGTGAGAGGAGAAGAGGAAGGGAAACAAGTTCATGCCCTTATTAAGATGATGAGCTTGAGAATAATGAGTTTTTGCTCATGAAATATGTGCACATGTATACATCTTGGGATTCTATAGAAAATGTGGATAAGGTGTTCGATGAAAGTTTTAGTACAAGTGTTTATATGTGGAATGTGTTGCTGAAAGTTTCTGTGGTGGCGGCTTGCTCGTTAGGTTTTTAAAGAACCTGCAAAGAGAAGAAATCATGCAAAGAAGGTGGTCGAAGAGAAGAAAATGAGAGTTGACTCAAATATGGTAAGAAACTTTATGGTTATTAGGAATTTTCTAAAATTTTCAAATTTGATTTTAGTGTATATATAGTGAGATTTCATGCTTAGTGATTAAATACAATTTCGAAAATGTTTAATATTGATAATAACATTGATTTATGCATATGACAGTGAATGATACATGTATGTGTGTGTGTGTATATATATATATATATATATATATGCATATATGGCATGTTTCATGTAAAGATTTGTTATGAAAATTGAGATGTGAACTTGTGGAATTTGTTGGCAGTGATTATACATCCATAAGGTAGTGTTTTGATTTTGTTTAATGCACGAGAAACACAAAAATAAAGTGTTCATGATGTAGGGAAAATGGTGGAAATGCCTAATATAGTAAAGGGTAGTGAGAGTGTAGTGTGTATGACAAAGAATATTGTGTGTATATAATGAAATTGCATATTTGGTGATTAAGTGAGATTTCGGCAATGTGCAATATTGATATATGACATCGAATTATGTATGTGTTGTGTTTGTTTTATATAAATGGCAATGTGTTGGTTTAGTTTATATATGAAAATTGTGAGATTGTTGTGCTATTAATGCATGGAAATTGTGGTGTTAATATGTGTAGGATGAAACTAGAAGATATGTATGTGGTAATGAATGGTATTATGTATATGATTCAATTGTGTAGTTAGTATGGCAGTAAACATTTTCTTTTAATGGCATTGAAAATGGTGTGTATATGGTTGTGTTATATGCATAAGAAAGATGTAATCAAAGTGTCAATGATGTAAGGAATTTATGACAAAGTTGTAAAGCTAAATTTGGTAAGACGTGGGTAGTGTCCTACTGCTGGAATTGACCTAGGTTCAATAGTTAGTTTATAAAATAAATTATAGATTTCTGATTAATTAGCCGTAAAATCCTAAGGAAACTAAACACAATTGAGACCAACATAGTCAAAAATTAGTATTTTTTGTGAAACAACGAGTCTTCAATAAATTTTAGAAGTGGCTACCTTGTGTTTTATTTTAGTTTATCAAAAATGCAGAGTAGCGTACAAAAAATCTAAAATAGAATAGCATTTCCGACATCGATTTTTAGTACCGTAAAATTATATGAAAACTAGACACATAAGAGAACAATATATCTAAAAATTAGATCATTTCATGCAGAGATGAATTTCCAACAAAAGTTTGAAGTCGGTAGCCCTGTTCGGCACAGTACATTGTCCCTTATCTGCGCAGCGTGTACTAAATTAGTTATAACTCGAACATAAGAATTCAAAATCAAGAATAACATAGTCAAAAATTAGATTTTTCTGTTAATAAACAAATTTCTAAAAAATTCAGAAAACTTGCTGCTCTATTGTAAAATTTGGTAGGAATAGTGTCTATTCATCTAAGTAAAAGTTGAGCTATATAAGTGAAAATGAAGCGCCATAAAATCCACATAAACTTCAATTATAAAGGATAAATATAATAAAATTTTAGCTTAAAATTCACTTTCGATTTATCCCAGCAAAATTGCAAAGTCACCCCTGTCATGAATAGATATTGTTTAGATAACTGAGATGAAAATTTTTATTTTTTCCAAATTAGCTAACAGACCTAGACATTCTAAATTCAGATTTAGGTTCACTGTTCATAATATACTTAATCAACTTTGAAATAAGCATACCATATTTTGGGTTTTTTTTAACGAAAAAATATTTGATTGTAGATCATCGACTGGACTGACCTCTAATAGAGCCGCAAGTTGGACTTAGTTAAACACAAACCTGTGAGTGAATATTTTATTTTTTCTAAAATATTATTTGATCATAATGTTAAAAATGTGAACATTTCCAATGTTGAAAATATGAATGTTTTAAGAATTGGGATTAGTTGTTTGATTACTATATAAATATGTTGATTTATGAGATTGAGAAATCATGGGTATCGAAATGATGAATATTTGGTAGATCAAATGCATCATATATGAAATTCTTTAAAACATATGATTTCAAACTCAAATTTTGGAAATGATTTTGATGCACATTCATGAATTTCATAAAAATTGATTTGGTTTACGATTTCAAAATTATAGACAGATTTATTTTAAAACATGATTTTGAAACCTTGATATTCAGAGATTTTTCCCTACAAGGCTAGAGTTGTATTACGGCCATTTGTAATACCACAGACTTTGATATCAGAGCTACTATTTTACAGATTTCATATGACACAGTTTTCAAAGATGATTTTAAATATAACAGAATTTATTTTCCCTAAAATATATTTCCTTACATTATGTCTATCCACTCACTAGGTCTCTCGAGACTCACTTATCACATTTCTAGTTTTGCAGGTTGGATACTCAATTAAAAAAAGAAGAATGTTATAGTAGAAAGGCAACACATGTGGAGGCAATAATACACACTGCGATAACTAGGGCACATGAGTCCAACATGCATAGAGTTATAATGAAAGATAGGCATGTATTTCAGTATAAATGGCGTGGCGCCAAATATTGTATAACATTAATGTATTATGTTTATGTTTATAGTTGGGTATATCGCCCTTATGCAATGCATACATGGTCTGTTACGTTATAATGAATTTATAAGAGTTATATATACATTCAGATAGACAGAGATAAAGGCTCAGGGTGACAGGAGGATTCCATCACCTGCCGATAGCATCTTTGGATTTGGGGATATTACATCTTGCCATGTTATACTTGATATCTTTAAAGAGGTCTCGAGTTTCCATGTATAGATCTGAGACATTTGATTGAACTTAGGAAGTCTAGGGCTACATTACACCTAAAATCCTCATTACATTTTGTTTAGAATCTTCTAACTAAGGCAAACCTCGAATTCTCTCTGTCTTTTGTAAGACCTTTATTAGTGGTTAAGGCCTTGATATTGTGTCATATGCAATGAGCCCAATGCCTACTAGCCTTTATCTATGCTGCAGACCTTTTCCCAAACAATTTTAAAAGTGAATATTCAATTTAATTAACAGTAAGAATAATTTTTAAATAAACACATAATTATATGTTAATTAAAATACCATTTGAAGTGTTTTATGAATAATATTAAATATGTATTCAATTATTTTTAAAAATATATATTAAAAAATATTAAAATACATAAATTTTAATATATTTTAATACTTTTTTTTTAGATTTTTAAATAGATTATACTTGTAATAAAAAAAATACGCCTAACATGAAGTCAATTGAAAAAGTGTAATATAGTGAAAGCATCCATTTCTCATCTCCTTCAATTCTCAATAATTGTTTTGATAGAAGGAGTGGAATTTGATAAATGCCTCTGGAATTTTCTTTTCTAAAGTAATTATTTGAGTCTTTCTTTCCCTTCGATAGAGGTTTATGGAAGTAGCATTAATTAATAAATGTGTCGCAACAGTTTTGAATTTACAATAAAATTAACTATAACCAAAGCAAGAATTGGTTGTTTTGGCGAATATCATGATAAGTGCTGTTTGAATAAGATACCAATAATAGTAGTAATAATAATAAGGCCAAGGGACAATTAACTGAACTAACAATAAGCTTCTTGGTCATTGTCGGCCAGGTGGGAGATATCAAAAAGTGATAAAAGGAATGAAGAAATTCCTTCTAGTCAATAAAGACATGGTCATGTATTATTTAGATACTAAGAACCCGATAGAAAGGCCTAGTAGGCATGAAGATCAATAGTGGAAGTGGTTATCCTTTCATTGTTGTGAGTCAATTTAATAATAATAATATTCAACATGTATTATTTAGGCACTGAGAACTCGAGAGAAGGACCTAGTAGGCGTGAGGATCAATAGTGGGAATGGTTATCCTTTCATTGTTGTAAGTAAATTTATATATACATGAATATTATATTAATATATGCGTGTTATACATATATGTTATTCTTATGTGTTAAACAAGCGGGTTTAATGTTAAAGTGAAACTTGAAATGAATATATTTTCATGTGTTTATAAATGATTAAATTGATGTTGGAAAGATTTAATTATTTGGTCTACTATTAAATATTATTGGATATACATGCTGAAATGGCCGGGAAAGCCGAATTTATTTTTTATGAATTGAAATCTTAGTTTGAAAATGATTTGTTTTATGCATATATATTGGTGATAAAGTTGATAAGGCCAAATATTATTATATGGCTAGTGGACCTGTTTTTACTATATATATAAGGAAGTAGCCTATGGACGGACCTATAAGAAGTCTCATAGGTGAGTGGAGTAGCAGTGAAGTTGGTATAAGAGAGAAAGAGTCATGACAAGTCCACTATGTGCCGTACACATAGGTGCAGTTATAGAAACCCTATGAAAAGTCCTGACGGATTGATAGGGATATCTTCGATTTGACGGTTATGACAAAGATAGTCGTTATATCACCAAGCGACTACTTGCGGCCAACATTAGTAATGTTGAAGATATACCCTAGAACCAATCGTGTCATATAGTTTAGAAATATCATCCTTATGTATATATAATTCTGTAACTAATTGTAAACTTGTTTATGATTAATAAAATGACTTTTATATCATTTTGCATGTATAGTTGTTGATATATATTGTATATATAAAATGCAGAATGAAATCTCGTGATTTATTATGATGTTAGGACTCTATCTACAAAGAGTTGTAGATATAAGTACAGAGTCTTGATTTGAATACATCTAAATCAATTTCTAGTTAAGGTGATGTCATATGCAACTATGACATTATATAACTAGTATGTTTGATGCTACCAAGGATTAGTATCGGATGCTAATAGTTGGGTGATGAGTCTCATGTCATAAGAGTATAAACATGGGTAATGCATTGAAAAACGTGTTACTGACGTGACCATACGTGACAAATAACATGGGTGATTATTCATAGTCAATGATACGTTACACAGTCGTACTAATTTACCACTAGTCTTTTGAACTGAGGTGTCACAGCTACCTTCCGCACTAAAGCACATCGTTCACTTATGTTTATCACACCGGGCTAGTCCCACCTAATGAAAGAAGCTTACTGGTAATGTATTTAGGCATATAAGGACAGGTGATAGCCAAGATGGAATCTGTTGGCTCAGATTTTGGAGCTTGAGATCCTAGGTGAAACTGTCATACGCTGGAATAAAGTCTTTAGCCAAAGAATGTATGTGCGAAAAGGTGTTTCATAGATATATGAATCTTATATATGATTGAGATTCTGATCTTATGATTGAGTTAAGGGTTTGACGATACCATGACCTGCACTCGATTGAGAGTCGACAACAAAGGGACTTTACTATATGTACGTACGACTATATAGATTCATTAGTGTCTGGGAGTCATGACGTCTTGCTAAAGGTCGGTTATGATCATTGGAAACTTTGGTTATAAAGAGTTGTATCAAAGTGATATAAAGGAGTTTGTATCCACTAATGTCCAGTTCGCAATGAACCTAGGGGTCACACATATTAGTCGGTTACTTGATGATGATGACATTTGCTATTATACAATAATTATTAATTAGTTAATGATGTTATTTCGATACTTTGAACAGATAGCAATTTGATTCTTTATTGTAAAGAATATATTTTCCAATAAGGACAAGCTAGCACTCATAAGCGTGGAAAATATTTCGGTTAATTATGGGATAACGTATATATGATTTACAGATATTTTTATATTTTTATATATTGATATAATACTTTAATATTGATTAAAGTAATATTGAAATATCAATGGGAATGATTATTAATATATATATATATATATTAAAGTAATATATATATTATTAAAGTAATAATATATGTATAAGATATATATATATACATATATACATAAATATATTATTAGTGTAATAATATATTATGTATATATAATTGTATAAATATCTAATACTCTCTATCTCTCAATATATATTAATTTGATTAAAATGTATAATTGTTATATTAATGGGTTACTGTAATCAATGCCCACCTAACTTATATGACACATGGCCTTATTCAATTTGATTGAAAGGCAAGTGGATTGTGGAAGTCAGTCATTTAACGTCGGTGGAGCAAAAACCAATAGAGATTGATTTTAAAAAATGAAAAAGGCTTAAGTATTAAGCCTAAGTCTAATGTAAGTATTGGATACTGCATCTCTAAGTTTGAAAATTTGAGAGAGCATTCTTCTTATTATTCTTCATTCCCATGAGCTTCATTCTAGAGTAAAGTAATAGCTATGCTTAATTGTGAACCAAAAGCAGGAAGGGAATAAGAGAGAGGCTAGAGAGAGAAAGCTTGGTTAAGCTTGGTGAAGCTTAACCTTGAAGATCCCATAAAGAAACCGGACCATCGTCACCAACACCAACGTGTGGACATCCTTGGAAGCAAGTGTAGAGATTCACTTGTTGTTCTGGTTTACAAAGGAAATAAGTAAGATTTCTCAACTTTGCATTTATTTGAAAAAATTTTAAATACTAAAACCCACATATGTACATGTCTAGATCCATTTGAGAGCCTTTCTGTATGATGGGCATGGCTTCCCAAGCGGCAGTAGCGCACCCAGGAACTAATCCCTCTCGTCGCGCTTTTACTGCGAACTCGAAATAAAGCATGGTGTTCCTTTTAAGTGGTATCAGAGCACAGTCGACATGTGTATGTGTGTGTGTTTTGGGAAATAACAATTGAGATGTTAATTTATGTTCATATATATGTTTGTTGTGGCTTAGATAATGAATGAAGTTGTTTTATGTTGATTTGTTGTGTTTTGGAAACAATAGAAATCGAAAAAAAAAAAAACAGAGTATCGTTCTAGATGTACCGAGTATCGATACCTTTGTGAAAAATGTTGATACTTAGAGCAAGAAGACGATTCCAGATTGCCAAGTATTGACATATTTGATGCGAGTATTGGCACTTTTGTGAAAAGCATCAATACCCGTAATAAAAGTGTCAATACTTGGGTTCCAGTATCATTATGGATGAGTGAATATCGATACTTTGAAGTAAAAGTATCGATTCTTACCATTGTAATGGAAGTGAATGTCGGCGCTTTAAGAAAAGTATCAACACTTGTTAGCTGAAAGTATCGATACTTAATTTTTCACAAAATCGAGTATCAATACTATGAACAGAAGGTAGATGCTTGTGAAATCGAAGGAAAGTATCGATACTTCCCAGATAAAATGAGTGAGTATCAACACTTGGTGAAAATATTGATACTTACATGCATTCAGTGGCAAATATCGATACTTTTTAGAAAAGTATTGACATATGTTGCTGAAATAAGACCGAGTATCGACCTTTTTGGAGAAATGATCAATACTTACATCTATAAGGGTGATTGGATCGACACCCTACAGGAATAGTGTCGACTTGTTATTATTCCTGCTCACTATTCTTAAAATAAAAAAAAGTAAAAAATTTTTATTTTTTTATTTTTTCTTCATTCTTCCATAATCATGAAATATCAAGATATTTCAATAACCACAACTTATACAAGCACTATTTTAAATAGTTAATTTTCTATTATCAAAAATTTAGTTCAATAAAATTAAAATTTTCGGTCTTGAAATTGTTTCAATTGAACAAAAAAATAATACTCTGAATTAAAATTAAATTGAATGGTGATTCTAATTAATTTTGATTTAACTAAGAATTAATAAAATTCTAGGAGTAAACATTTGAACATAAAATCAACAAATTAATATAGTATCAATTAATGTCTCACAATAAATTAATTTATTAATTTATTAAATTGATTTGATCAATAAGTAATGTAAAAAATTTGAAATTAATATTATTGGATGATATAAATTTTAAATTTCATTACTAAATAATATATTTATGCATAATGATGTATATATTAAATGAAAATCTCTCTCATATAATATTAAGTTCAATCATTTTAATGCAGTAGGTAATTATTATCATCTTTGATAGGGCAACTCAATATTTGTTAGGTGAGAGTTCTCACGGGGTGTCGTAGTCTATTTGACATGTTTCTTGATAGGAGGTCTTTGGCTTTCAATATCTGTTAGGTGAGGGGTTTGATTTCATTCCTATTCAAGAAAAGGCATTGGGTCTAGCCTAATTAGATTGAGGCACCAATATCTGTTAGGTGAAGTGTCTTTTCTTAAAGGAAGATTGATCAGATCTTGTAAAGACTTATAAACAGAAATGAGTTTCTAATTCATTGAGCTTACTTAACTAATATATGTTAGGAGAGGTTTTGTGAGTTTGATGAGAATATGATCACCCATGAAAACCTATAATTTAATTATAGTTTTCTCATTTAGGGAGTATGAGATATAATTAAAGTAGTGGGAGAACTATTTGGTTTAAAGTCTAAAACTAAATAGTATGATATATACTTACAATACATTCTAATGTATTTTCATTTTCTACAGATCTCTTTTTTAGTGGAAGAATAATGAGTAACCCTCTTCTCAAAATCCTTTATACCTACAGGCTTATCGGACTTAACTATAAGGTTTGATATAGAAATTTTAGAATTGTTCTAGATTTTGAACACATTGGCTATGTCCTTTAAGGGCCTATGCCCAACTCCCTTCCAGACGAGGCTACACCAAAGGAGAAGGAAACCTTCCAAAAATGGAAAGATGATAACCTCAAGGCTAGATCATATATGCTGGTGTCTATGAGTGATGACTTGCAAACTCAGCATGAGGATATGGAAGATACCTCAATGGTCTATCTTTCTTTGGTGGATTTGTTTGGGGAAAGTTCTAGTTACAAACGATACGAGTTATCCACTGCTTTGATTGGTATGAAGCTTAATCTGAGAGTGCCTCCGGAGTCTCATCTTATGAAGATGATAAACCTTATAGGTCAGCTGGCCTTTTTGGGGTTTTCTATGGACTTCGAATTACAGACGAATTTGATCCTTTAGTCACTCCCGTCTAGCTTTGAGCAATTTTTTACCAATTATCATATGAATAAACTATCACACACTCTTTCTGAACTTATGAATAAAATTGTTTCATTTCATAAGAGAGTCTCTAAAAATAAAGGGAAGGAGATTGTTCTTACTATAGTGTCTTATGGCAAGGCATCAAAGAGTAAAGGTAAGAAGTCCTTCGGGGTTAAACCCAAAGGAGGATTCTCCAAGAAAAAGAAGGGCAAAGATAAACAAGTTACCAGTAGTCAAGCCAATGATAAGTGTCATCATTACAAGAAGCTTGGGCATTGGAAGAGAAACTGTCCTCTTTAAATGAAAAGCCTAAAACAGAGGAAGGCGCAAGGTATGCTTTCTTGTCATGTTATAAAAACTAAATTAAATGTTAGTTCAGATTCATATAGCTGGATAATTGATTCAGCTGTCACTTCTCATATTTGTAAGTCGTTACAGGATCTTCACAATAAGCAGTTATTAAATGAGGGTGTAGTGACACTGAAAATGGCAAATGGAGCAACAGTTGTTGTCACTTGCTCAGGGACATGCAGAATTGCTCTACTTCCGGTCATGTTTTTGTATTGTACAAAACTATGTATTTTGATACTGTCAATAGAAACATTTTGTATGTCAATCAAATGTGTAAATAGGGTTACACTTTTATGTTTGATAGATGTAAATGTGGTATTTATTTGAGAAATAAATCGATTGGTACTGACTTGAATGTAAATGGTTTATATGTTCTTAAGACAAATGAAATTAACATGACTAATACTATTAATAAGAAACGATCTAGAAATGAACTTAATTTAAAACTTATATGACATCATAGAATAGGTCACATAAGAGATAAAAGGATTATAAAGATGGGTAGTAATGGACTGATAGGTTCATTAGGTTTTGAACCCTACCTAACTTGTAAATCCTGTCTTCAAGGTAAGATGACCAAATTGCCCTATGTTGGACAAAAGAATAGAGCCAGTGAAGTTCTTGAATTAATACATACTGATGTATGTGGTCCGTTTAGTGAAATTGCCAGAAGAGGTCTCTCATACTTCATAACCTTTACCGATGATCACTCACGGTATGGTTATGTGTACTTATTGAAGTATAAATCTGAATCTTTTGAAAAGTTCAAAGAATTTAGAGCTGAAGTAGAGAAACAAGTAGGAAAGAGTATTAAGATTCTACAATCTGATCGTAGAGGTGAATTATTAAGTACTGAATTTCTAAAATTTCTTAAGATTAATAGTATACTTTCTTAGCTTACACCTCCTTATACACCACAACATAATGATGTATCAGAAAAGATGAATTATACTTTATTAGATATGGTACGATCCATGATGAGCTTCACAAACTTACCTACATATCTTTGGAGATATGCCCTATATACCACAATATACATCTTGAACAGGACTCCATCGGAAGTAGTTCCCAAGACACAGTATGAGATATAGCATGGGAAACTTCCATACTTCAATTATATAAAGACTTGGGGATGTCCAGTTTATGTTAAAGTAGTTAACACTGGGAAGCTGGATGCTAAGTTTGAGAAAAGTCCATTTATTGAATATCCTAAAGATAGTTTAGGATATTATTTCTACTTTCATGATGATCGAAGAATTTTAATCAATAGATATGTTAAGTTTATCGAGAATGAGTTCATTGAGGATGGTGGTGTAGTTAGAAAGATTGAGCTTTCAGAGGAGTCTGGAAAACTTGATGATGATCAACCTTAAATGGATATGTCTGTTGATGCAGATGAACCAATTCATATTGATGAACCAGTTCGATCTGATCCTCAGTTTTCTGTAGATCAAACTCTTCGTAGATCTAATAGGATATCACGCCCTTCTCAGAGATATTATTTTCTTTCTGAAAATGATTTTGAATTATTTATGATATGAAAAGACATAAAGAGGGAAGATCCTAGAACCTATGAATAAGTGATATTAGATATCGATTATGAAAGATGGCTTGAGGCCATAAAATATGAAATGGAATCCATGTATGCTAATCAGGTATGGTCAACTATTAATCCACCATAAGGATTGTTCCTATCTATTTTAAATGGGTTTACAAACGAAAACTTGCTATTGCAGTTTATTATGATTATAAGATATGGCAGATGGATGTGAAGACAGCCTTCCTTAATGGTTTCATTAAGGAGACCATATATATACAACAGGCCATTGGGTTTGTTACATCTAATGATAGTGATAAGGTATATAAGTTGTATAGATCCATTTATGGATTAAAGCAAGCTTCTAGAAGCTGGAACATACGATTCGATGATGCAGTCAAATTGTTTGGCTACATCAATAATATTAATGAACCGTATTTCTTCACAAAAGAGAATAACAATGCCATCACATTCTTTGTATTGTATGTAGATGACATACTACTTATAGGAAACGATGTGAGCATGTTATCTAAGGCTAAATTGTGATTGTCTAATGTTTCCTCCATAAAAGATCTAGGAGAAGTAACCTTCATTTTGGGTATTCGTATCTATAGAGATAGAGCAAAATGAATAATAAGTCTTTCCCAGAGTATGTACATAGATAAAGTACTAAAGAGGTTCAGTAAGGATAGCTCTAAGAAGGGTTTCTTACGTTGCAGTCATGGTTTTCATCTCTCTCGAGAAATAGAACCCAGAACTGAAGCTAAGCATGAACGTATGTAGAAGATTCTTTATGCTTTGGCAATAGGTAGTCTTATGTATATCATACTATGTACTAGACCTGATATAACGTATGCTGTAAGTGTTACGAGTTGATATTAGGCTAATCTAAGAGAAGAACATTGGACTACAGCCAAATAATTCCTGGAGTACTTGAGAAGAACTCAGGATTTGGTTTTGATTTATAGGGGTGGTAATGAGTTAAAACTCAAGGGTTACATTGATTCTGATTTTCGATCAAATATAAATGATAAAAAAATCTATTTTTGCATTTGTCTTCATATGTAATAGAGGTGTTTTCTGTTGGAAGAGTTCCAAACAAACTACCATAGCTAACTCCACTACAAAAGCTGAGTATATTGCTGCTTCTGAAGCTGCGAAAGAGGCTGTATGGAACCGTATGTTTGTCACAAAACTCAGAGTCGTTCCTTTCATAATTGACCCAGTAATATTATACTATGACAATAATAAAACTATAACTCAAGCTAAGAAACCGAGGTCTCACTAAAAGTCTAAACATATTCAGAGGAAATACCACTTGATCAGAGAGTTTATATCAAATAAACAGATAGTGGTGCAAAAAACCCCGTCTGCGGATAACGTAGCAGACCCACTGACTAAGTTAATGACACAACAACAACTAAATCACCACCTAAAGATGATGGGTATTGGATACCATAATGATTGGTTCTAGTGCAAGTGGGAGTTTGTTGAAGATATGTCTTAGAAACAATTGTGTCATACGGTTTAGGGATATCATCCTTATGTATATATAATTTTGTAACTAATTGTATACTTGTTTACGATTAATAAAATGGTTTTTATATCATTTTGCATGTATAGTTGCCGATATATATTATATATATATAAAACGCAGAACGAGATCCCGTGATGTATTATGATATCATGACTCTATCTAGAAAGAGTTATAGATATGAGTATAGAGTCTTG
Source organism: Cedrela odorata (assembly GCA_035584115.1). Taxonomy (NCBI): domain Eukaryota; kingdom Viridiplantae; phylum Streptophyta; class Magnoliopsida; order Sapindales; family Meliaceae; genus Cedrela; species Cedrela odorata. The sequence goes on from JAXCLQ010000003.1 coordinate 9,041,978, forward strand.
ATTTGAATACATCCGAATCAGTTCTTAGTTGAGGTGATATCATATGGGACTATGACATTGCATGACTGGTATGTTTACTATTGCCAAGAATTAGTATTAGATGCTAATAGTTGGGTGACGAGTCTAATGTTATAAGAGTATAAACATGAGTAATACGTTAGAGAACGTATTACTAAACGTGACCAAACATGACAAATCACATAGGTAATTATCTATAATATGTCACATAGCATACTAGTATACCACTAGTCTTTTGACCTGAGGTGTCACGGCTGCCCTCCGCACTAAGGCACATCGTTTACTTGTATATATCTCACCAAGCTAGCCACGCCTAATGAAAGAAACTTGCCGGCAATGTGTTTAGGCGTATAAGGACAGGTGATAGCCAATATGGAATCTGCTGGCTCAGATTTTAGAGCTTGAGATTCTAGGTGGAACTGTCATACGCGAGAATAAGTCTTTGGCCAAAGCATGTATGTTCGGAAAGGTGTTTCGCGAATATATGAATCATGTATATGATTGAGGTTCTAATCCTATAATTGAGTTAGGGGTTTGACAATACCATAACGTGCACTTGATTGGGAGTCGACAGCAGAGGGACTTTACTACATGCACGTACGACTATATGGATTCATTAGTGTCTGGGGGTCATGACGTCTTACTAGAGGTGTAGTGATCATTAGGAACTTTGGTTACAAAGAGTTGTACTAAAGTGATACGAAAGAGTTCGTATCCACTCACGTCTAATTCACAATGAACTCAGGGTCAAACACATTAATCGGTTACTTGATGATGATGGCATTCGCTATTATACAATAATCATTAATTGGTTAATGATATTGTTTCGATATATTAATCGGATAGCAGTTTGATTATTTATTGTAAATAATATATTTTCCGGTAAGGACGAGCTAGCACTCGTAAGCGTGGAAAATATTTCGGTTAATTATGAAATAACATAAATATGATTTACGGGTATTTTAATATTGTTATATATTGATATAATACTTTAATATTGATTAAAGTAATATCGAAATATCAATGAGAATGATTATTAATATATATATATATATATTAAAGTAATATATATATATATATATAAATATCTAATCTAATAATCATTGAATATATATATACGTAAACATATTATTAGTGTAATAATATATTATGTATATATAATTGTATAAATATCTAATTCTCTCTCTCTCTCAATATATATTAATTTGATTAAAATGTATAATTGTTAATCAATGCCCACTTAACTCATATGACACATGGCCTTATTCAATTTGATTGAAAGGCAAGTGGATTATAGAAGTCAGTCATTTAATGTCGATGGAGCAAAAATCAATAGAGATTGATTTAAAAAAATAAAAAGGCTTAAAGTGTTAAGCCTAAATCTAATGTAAGTATTAGATACTACATCTCTAAGTTTGAAAAATTGAGAGAGCATTCTTCTTCTTCTTCTTCTTCATTCCCGTGAGTTTCATTCTAGAGTAGAATGATAGTTGTACTTGGTTGTGAACCAAAAACAAAAAGGGAAGAAGAGAGAGGCTAGAGAGAAAAAGCTTAGTTAAGCTTGGTGAAGCTTAACCTTGAAGATCCCATAAAAAAGCCAAAACTACTGTCACCAACACCGACTTGTGGACACCCTTGGAAGCAAGTACGGAGGTTTACCTGCTATTTTAATTTACAAAGAAAAGAAGTAAGAGTTTTCAACTTTGCATTTATTTGAAAAAGTTTTAAATACCAAAATACACATATGTACATGTCTAGATCCATTTGGGAGCCTTTCCGCATGTCCGTATGACTGCTATGGCTTCCCAAGCTGAGGTAGTGCGATTGGGAACTAATCTCGTGCGTTGCACTTCTGCTGCAAGTGGGAAATAGAGCATGGTGTTCCCTTCAAGTGAGTCAGGTGATATTTTTTATAAATTCATGTTTTACTTTAATAAAATGATTTTGTAAAGTATAAGAAATGATTTGATATTTTATAAAAATGCATTGCATATAATTTTATGCATGAAAGACTTACTAATGGTTTCAATGTTACCTTGGCCAAGGTAGCGATCAAGAAAGTATAACCAGCTCGATTTGGATTATTTGAAATTGTCTGTAGATCAAATGAATTATTTTTTATTATTTGATTTAGTGAAAATGTGTGTGTGTGTGTGTGTGTGTGTGTGTGTGTATATATATATATACACACACATTTATATACTTTTGAGTACTTGGAAATGAATCTCAACATATGAAATTAAGAAATGCGTATGCATGTATGTATATTTGTGTGTATTATATTTACTCACTGAGTATAATTGTATACTCATTTCTCACAATTACAACTTTCAGGTTAAGCCCCCTAGTACTCGTCGGACTATTAGTAATAATAGAGAACCTATTTTAAGTAAGTTTTCTTTCTTAACTCACATATATACTTTGAGTCCACTGGATATATATATTTACTTGGAGATATTTTTATTTGGAAATTGTAAGGTATTTGTAAACTAAATGTTTATATAAAGTCAAAATAAAGCACTGTAAAAGGCTATATAAACTAGAGTCGTAAAGGATAAACATATAAAAAAATTGATTAAAAATGCATTTCTAATTTATACTAGCGAAAGTACGAAATCACCCCTATCGCAAATAGATATTACTTAAAATAACTGAGATGAAAATTGTGACTTTCCGAATTAAGTAACAAGGGGTCCAAAACATTTGATTTCTAAATAAGTATTATTGTTATATACAATATATTAATTTGTGCATATGGCAAATATATTTGATTATGAGTTTTAATGAAGGGTATGTAATTGTAGATAGTCGATCCGGTCAATCATCAGCGATGTTGCGAGTTAGACGAGGTTAAGCACAAACTAGTGAATGGATCTTTATGTATTTTTATTTTTTTACACTATATTATAAAACTTATTGTTTTATGCACTAAGAAATAGTTTTATTGTTATTGATTAAGAACAAAAATTATGGTTTGGAAGAAATATTTGAGATATACATGTTTTGGAATTTAAATTGAATTGTTAAGCTGTTTACACATCCAAAATTATTAAATATTTTATATGTATGAAAATTTATATGTTTGGAGTAAGAGTAAAAATTTATAGAAAATATATTTGGATATTTAAGATCTATTTTCTATGGATAGATGTTTTCTAATAAATCGATTATGTATTGATATTTAATGAAATTAATGAAAGATGATTTATGTAAAATGTATGATTTGAGATTTTTGGGTACACAGATATTTCCGCCTTTACCTATGAGAGGGATAAGGGAGAGGTTACCATATTTCTATCCTTGCCCGTGAAAGGGGTAAGGGAGAGGTTACCATATTTTTGCCCTTACCTGTGAGAGAGGTAAGAGAGAGGTTACCATATTTTTGCCCTTACCCGTGAGTAGGTTAAGGGAGAGGTTACCATGTTTTTGCCTTTGTCCTCTGGTAAGAGGCAAATGAGAGATTACTGCTGAATAAATTGATGTTTGGCACCGCACCCCTTATCTAGGGCAACGCTAACTAGTGAGCTTAATGAGTTTTAGATATTAATATAAAAATAACTCATTAGTGGATCTTGAGATGTCAACAAGCAGCGCACTAGAAGATGTCTCGAGGATAGTTTCATGACAAGCCTAAATATTTTTATTAGTGATCATCCACAAATTTTATACATGAAAACTAATTTACATTGATTTGTTGATTTTAAGTAAATGGATTTTAATTTACGAGGAAATGTTGTATTTTAAAATTTTATATTCTTCGTATTTTAAAATTTTATATTCTTACTCCTCGTTTATGTTTTCTTATTTCATTATATCTACTCACTAGGTCATTAGAACTCACTCCCCCTCACCTTTCCAGTTTTGTAGGTTAGACAGATAGTTAGAAAGAAGATAAAGATATTTTAGTACAGCGGAGATACAGACAGAAGAGAAGGATACACACTACAGTCACTAAGGCATATGGGTCTGTCATGTACAGAAAGTCATACATGGTTCATATAGTAACATGCCTTAGAATTGTAATCAGAATGCATCATGTACTCTACAATATAAGATGTTGTAATACATTGAGAATTTTATTTGTTTTTTTATAATTGGGCTTATCGCCCGTATGTGATTTATGTATCGTGTCTAATATTGTGATTATGGATTCTTATTTTTTTACATGCATTCAGATAGGCTAGAGAAAGACTTAGGGTGATAGTGGATTCCGTTACCTGTCAGTAACATCTCTAGATATGTGGTTGTTACATAAATATAAGCACATATGTTAGCATAAATAGCGTGGCACCAAATATTGTATAACATTAATATATTATGTTTGTGTTCTATTGTGGGCATATTGCTCTTATGCACAACATGCATTGTATTACACATTGTTATGAATTTATAAGAGTTATGTATGCATTCAAATAGATAGAGAAAGAGAGTGGCTTAAGGTAATGGTGGGTTACATCACCTACTAGTAACATCTCCGATATTTGGGATGTTACAAGTTCGGGCTAAACTGGCCTAAAATTGAACCGAACCGTCCCAACCTAGCCCTACCCGACACTGTTCATATCCACGGACCAGGCTGGTTCCACATTTTAGGAACAGCAACCCGACCCAGCCCTTTACGCCTCCAAAACCTAAACTCGGACTAAGATCCCGAGCTCCTAACCCAACCCAAACCCATCTTGGGCCCGTTTGCTATTACTATGAACTTCTATTTCTACAAAACTTCAACAAGCACAAAAGACATGTTGATATCTTTAACTTTTACTTCTAAATACTCTCTTTTTAAATAAAACGAAATAAACTGAACTTCTACTTCTTCGGCACCACTTCAACAAGTATAGAAATAATGCATCAATTCTCAGTACTAACTTATATGTTCTCTTTTTACTCTTTATTAAAATAAATAATGGACTAAACTTCTTCTTCTTGCACGACTTCAATAAGAAAAATACAATGTATCAATTTTTCAATATTCAGTATTAAATTACATATTCTCTTTTGACTCGTTAACGAATTAAGAAGGAATAGATTGAACTTGTACTTATTTTGCAAAACTTTAACAAGAATAAAAAAAAAATTCAAATGTGAAAAAGGGTATCATTTTTCATTTTATAATATAAAAAAAAGAGTAATTTTTTTGTATAAATAATTGAATTTGGATAATTACCTCAATGCCCTTCTAATGTTAAATAGGTATTAATTGTCGTGATTTTTTTAAAAACATTAAGGATATTTAAAAAACAAATTTCTTAATATGATTAGAGTATTTGTCGAAAAACGTGCATTAATATTCCAACCAATATTGTTGCTTAGATTGATTCATGAAAAAGAGAATAATAATGGTGATGAAGTTCTATTTGCCATTGTTTATCAGCTAAATTTTCAACGTGTATCTTTTGATAATTTAGAGTTTTTAATGTTGGTGATAGTCAATGGTGGAGGCAGAATTCTTCGTCAATGGAATTATACAATGTGAAAATAAAAAAAGATATTGATATGTTAAATTATATATTTGTAGTTTTTTTTTTCTCTGTATCTTGAATTAGATTGGAATTGTCTATAAATTTTATAAAAATAATAAATTTTCAATGGGCCCTAAACATAATTTTTATAACATACATGGAATTAAAACATAATTGAATTAGCTATTTAATGATCCAATGTGCAATATTACACGTTACATATTATATTATTAAATTTAAAGAGTATTTACACATATCTTCTCTAAAGTTTGATAAAATCACATATAGATGCAAAAAATTTCAAAACAAACAGATAATACCCCTAGATAGTAATATCATTATATTTAACCATTAGTTGACTAACCAAAATAAAAAAATGACTAAAATAATTTTGTGTGTGTTAGTTTTATATATTAGTATTATTTTTTATATATCATCCCTGAAATTTTGAAAATTAACAAAAACTACTCTTGAAAGCCATTTTCAATTTTTAACAATCAATTTAATTTAATTTGATAAACATATATATGTTATGTGCTAAACTATTGCACATATCTAATAAATTTAAATATAAAATAATTCTTATATATTTGAGAATTATTTGAGAAACATTATATATTATAATAAATTTTGTTAGATTTTATATTAATAAGTTTTATATTTTTGTCCAATTTTTTAAAACATAATATGTAAAATATTTAATTTATAAGTTCATATTTATCAATCAATCACATATTTATTTATATGTTTAATATTTAATAATTTTATTTTATATTAATAATTATAAATTAAAAATACAATATTTTAAACTCAAACATTTATTTCAATATTATTCAATATTTTTAAATCATTAACTTATACCTCCAATAATTCAAAATCTAATAAAAAAAGTAGAGTGAGTTTCTAACATTGTAGTATTTTTTTAAAATTTTAATGAGTGATCTTACAATACCCATTTGATATCATGATTATAAGAACCAAAACACATTATTTTCTTTTTAAAAAAAAAAGGGATAGAAAAAATTAAGAATATATATTTTTATTATTTTTAAATACTAATATTTATCAAACACAATTCTAAAATTTCTATGAATATTTTTATAGCACTAGATATATGTTTATGTCCAACTTATATGAGTATTATTACAGCATTGTCCTGATGTATATGTTTAAAAGCAACAATTTTTACTCGTCACAGGTGGAAGAAAATTGACTACCATTTCAATTGTGTGCAACAGATTTGATATATGCAGTAAATTAGCACTTAATTTATATATGTTTATCGAATTAAATTAAATTTGTTGTCAAAAATTAAAAAACGGCTTTTAAAGGTATTTTTTTGTTCATTTTCTAAATCTCAAAATAAGTATTTAAAAAATACTACTAATGTATAAGACTTATATACACAATGTAATTTTAGTTATTTTATTATTTTTGAGCGATTTGGTTGACGACTGAGTCGGGAGGAAAATATTAATACAGAGTTAGTAGCTCATTTTTTAACACCTCTACATGAATTTATAAAATAAAAAAAACTACCCCTCATATATAAAATGACCAAAATACCCTTAGTTTAAATTTTGGAGTATTACAAAAATTGTTCAATACAAATTTCTCTCTTGTATTTGGCGATAGTGTAATTCTCATCCTTGCTCGAGGGATATCCTAAAAACAAATGGCAATGGAGTAGATGAATTTTACTATATATATATATATATTTATATACACACATTTGATTTGCAAATTCGACCCGTTCTGATGCATGCTTACATTTCAAACCAGTCCTACTGTTTAATTCTTCCATTACCAAGTTTCCAACCGTCTCGTTCTAAATTTATGTCACTTTCATGTCAAAATTCTAATTGAAGAAAACTTTAGCCTTTGTGTGCGTGCTATCAACATTCAATTCTTTGTATAAATAAGTTACTAAAACATTAAAAAACCGTCAACTCAAATGCATTGATTATGTAAGTCTGTGCAGAGAGTTGAGTAAATTCTTGCTTTTAATTATTTGTTATATATAGAATTATTTATTCGTATTTTAACATTTGTAAAAGAGAAGGTCTTACACTCGTGACTCTCCCCATGATTTGGAAACTTCACGAAAATAAATAAAGGAAGAAACAAATTCCATGCACATAATGCTGTCTGTGATATGATTGTATCAAGCTCAGGCTTGAAAAGATTAGCTTGTTTGATGTCATAGAAATGAACTTGTATGTAATTTCTCTGATAGAGCATTCAATTGAAGAAGAAACACAGGACTCCCACATGGTTTTACATTCAAAATAACAGAAGAAATTAAGGCCTACATTCAGCTATGAATATTGATAGAAAGAAACCCTTAAAAAAAAAAGACTTCACAAGAAAGAATTTACTCTTGCCTATTTTTGAAAGGGGTAATCTTGATAACAAGGCCAGCAAAAATATCATCTGGGTCATTGATATGTGGATTCTGCTCAACAATATACGGATCCGCACATTTTTCACTAATGGTGTGCAAAGTCTCTCCTTCTCTAACCACATAAATTTCGTCGCACGCCTTGTTAACATTCCTTGGCTGCAGCACTTCTGCCATGAATTCACTACCATCACTTGATTCACAGCAGCTTAGAACCAGCATTAACGCCATTAACAAAGCACAATACCAAGAAATCTTCTCTGCCATTGCAGTTGATGAGGAAACTCGCGCCATGAACAAACAATTCAAGTGTACTTTCACCTAAGAATCTGATTCAAGTTTGATTTTCTTGAGAGATTAATGGTAAATTTAAAGGTTTTATGTGAAAAGAGGAGAGATTTTATTGCTTGTTGTTGGAGTTGGGTGTAGTTTCTGGGCGGGAGTTGAAACGGTTCTCTTAGTGCGGTAGGTAACTGTCGATGCCAGAAAAACTTATAAAACAGTCTAGAAAGAGTTGGTTTAACTGCTTTTATAAAATGAATTTGGTCTTTAGTTTTGACTTATTTCCCTTTTTAATATATGCTATGATTGGTTTCAAAGTGATCACTGTATTACTACATGTTTGTAAATTGCACGGGCGCAAGTTTTACAGAAGGCAAAGAAAGGCCCTTTCCTTGTTTGCAATTGCAGAAAAGCACTTTCTATAAAAGCCCTTATTATTAAGATCAACTTTAAAAAAGCCACAATTTGGTTGGTCAGGTAATGTTGTCAAACATTGGAAAATATCGTGGCGCGTTGAAATTACAGTTTATGAATTTAGAAGATATGGAATGGAGGCAAAGCAGTTTGACCTTTCTTTGTCGATCTCTACCAAGATCTCTCAGTCTAAAGTATTATAACATCAAACAGTGCACCAAACATGCCCAAGTTAAAATATGATACTACTTGTGGGTGAAATAGAGCTCATTATGCGATTCAACCATAACTATAGTATCAATTAGCTTGAGCAATTGAGTTTACAGTGGTGTTAAGCCAAAGCAAAATCAAATTATGAGTTCGGCAGGAGCTTGAAAGTATTGTGTTAGATAATATCCACCATTGGATTTAACTCTTTGAGGAATTATGAGAAGCAATAATAATTTGTTAACTGAGAGATCATCTCAAAAACGATCTAAGAAACCAGAAGGCAAGAGCATAATCAAGGAGGACATGAGAAATTTTTCCCAAAGCAAATTCTAATTCTCCTGCTTTTAACATCAGGGAACGGCTAGGCCTTTTATTGAAGTGACTGTTTGTTTTCCTAACATACAACGTACGGCAGAGCCCTAATTAACAATGTGAAAGGAATTGCGAAGATAACGGTTTGGTGTAATAGTAGTTGCAGTTAGTATCTTATTACTCAACAGAAGCTGAATGCCGTAATAAAGTTAGGAGTATGTGTTGAAACCGCAGTAGCTTTACTCAATTTAGAAAATACACCGGGTAAGAGTACTTTGGAGCATTAAAAATCCAGTGGCTAAATAATTTTATCCCAAAAAGCTATGAATTAAAAGTCAAATCATTTTAATTTTAAAATCACTAAATGTCAAATATCAGTAAAGAAGTGAGTGGTCTCCACTAAAAGTTAGTGCTTACTTAAAATCATTTTCAAATTTGCTTTAAAGTTAAAAAGTACGTAGTATCAAACATAGTCCAAAACCCTATCCATCCCTTCACTATCAAACTGTAAGAATGGCTATCTAGATAACATAGAAGCTCTAACAGAAAGATTATGACTAGTAAACTATTAAATGGAAACAAATGATTGATGCAAATGCTATCCTAGCATATCATTGTATATTGATATGCTAAATACAGACTCTAGCTTACAAGCACAGCAATCCCTTTCGAACAACACTTTTCCATAAAGACCAATGAGTTATTTCTAACAATTCATGACAGATTATTATAATCCAAAATTTAAACAGATGTTAAATTTACAAATATCTCTTGCTTAGATGGAAAACATCATTACTTAGCAGAAAGATTTAACAGATGGACAAATATGCATCAGAAAGCACTGATGTTCATATCATCTAAGAGTTTTTTATTAATTGAGCATCAATCAAGAGTATGTTTTTAAATATTCATAGAAATACCGAGAAGAATTTCATCAATATGGTATCATTTATGAGCCCTGAAACCCATAAATTTGGGTTGTCACCAGCAAGAAGAGTATTAATCACAGAGCCACCTGCAGATCTTTAGGGCAACCAAACCTTCATTTTGTGCTTTTGACATCTTCTGAGATGTGGAACATGGATTGCAGTAGTTTTCATGGTTTCATCAGCAGTCTTTTAACATAATCAAGGACTTCATCTACGTGAACTGTCCAAGCAACTGAAACAGGGGAATAGCCACTCCATGGGTTGCTTCCATCCCATCTGTACCAAATTATAGTAGCATTAACTAGTATAAGTAACAACAAATAAAGAACACTTCTACATGCGTAAAAAGTGTAAGCTAAACTGCACACACCTTTTCAGTCCTTGATCCATTAGTGTATGCCCCATACATATGCCCTGGGTCTCAACCCTCACAACTCCCTTCTTGTATGTGAAGAGATCCGGCCGAACTAGTGCCACAAAACTAACAGGGTCATGAAGGAAAATCCCTGAAACCAAATTTCAAATAGTTAATCAACAACATATTCATTAAAGAAGCTAATAAAGAGAATGATTTAGTTTCAAACGCATTATTGTATATTCATCAAACTTATAAATGGAAAATTACCACAGACACCATCAGACTTCACATGCCAGTCTCTGTAAAATTTGCACATGTCACTCAATAGTTGAGCATACTTTCCTTTTGATTGCTTCATTTCAAGCAAGTCATCATCTAATGCATGAAACAATATTGACAATCAGAAAGTCATTATTTCACCCAAAACAGCTAAGGGAAGCAAGTACAGGAGATGGGAGTCAAAAACAAAGTAAGCACCACCTGTCATCTTGACTTGAGTCGTAATATTTATTCCAACAACAATGATGTTTGCCCCAGAGGTAAACACCACATCTGCTGCTTCTGGGTCTCCATAAATCTGCAAGTTGGACAAATTAATGGTCTCTTTGATGGCACTTGATTGATCTGATGTCAGTTCAAGCAAAAACTAATTTTTTCACTTGTGACTCAGAACTACCGTTAATCGTTCTGCATTATAGTGGTGGAACCTTGACAAAATAAACTGACTCCTTTTCCGGCAATAAGTATGTTTGACTTCTAAACAAAATAAAAGGGATTATATGACAGAACTATTAAAGAAGAAACAGTGATTATCAAGCATTCAGTTGAACATAAGTTATGCAAGATCGCCAGGGAAAATTTTCGCTTCAAATATAAAAACTTTTAGCACTGTTAGGATTACGAATTTGATTTATGAAAGGAACAAATATAGACTAGGAAAAACAGTTCAATTTAAAGAGGTTTTCTACATTGCTTGCTGTATAAATCATAAATGTTGGAAAAACTAGCACTTACATTGGCTTCAGCAGCAGGATTCACATTTCCCAATGCAAAGAAAGCGCCACCAAGTATAACAATATTTTTCACCTTGCTTGCAAATGATGAGTCTCTTTTGATTGCCTGGTTTCAGAATATTAGGCATGAACTTGTGAATTCTGGAAATACTAATTTCAACTAAGTAAAACTGGAGGGAAAAAGAAAATAAGAAAAAAAAAAACCACTTACCAAAGCCAAGTTTGTTAGTGGTCCAAGTGCAAGTATAGACACTTCACCAGGATATTCCGAGACCTTACCAACTATGAATTCAGATGCATTCTTATCACATTTATTTGCTTTTGGAGGAGGAAGAAATATGTTTCCCATTCCATCAGAACCATGAACAAAGTCAGCAACACGAGGCATTCCCCCCTTTTTCCAGAAAAACCGTGGTTAGTTAGGCTACAAATATCATAAAAATAGGGAGAAAAAATTCTTAAAAGTGTCAAAACAAATCCAAATTGACCAGGTAACGTGATACAAATCTATTTGTGAAACGCAGAAAAAAGTACCGAAAGTAAAATATTTAACCCTAACAAGATAGCAATGGACTTCCAGAAATGTATGATGGATTAGATCATTTGACTTGAGCCTAACATATTACAAAAAAAAAAGTAAAAAAAAGTTAGATGGCATTGCATGGGTGACGCAGGACAAGCATTAATTGGTCATGATTTCATTGATGAGGACGTAAGAATGTTATATCGTTAACAAGACAAAAAAAAAATAACAGAACTTACGTTTGAAATAACTCTCTATTGAGAAAAATAAATAATTATTCCTCTTTACAACAAATAAGACTATATATAGTCTCCTAAAACCCTAAACAAAGTAGGAATTTAAATAAAGTAGAACTAAATAAAGTAGGAAAAAAAATTAACTAAGTAGGAATCCAAACAAAGTAGAAATAGAAATACTAAACTAAGTAGGAGCCCTAAACTAAGTAGAATTTAAATAAAATAAACTTAAAGAAAGAAAGAATAAAAATATTAAATTAAGTAGAACTTTAAAAAATAATTATGGACTAAGTAGTAGTCATTGGTATTCCCCATCATTCCCCTCTACTTGAAAAGAACTCGTCCCCAAGTAATCATACAACGCAGCTCCCAGATAATAGATAGACAAATCAACTACATTTAATGTTTTGAATATGCCTATATCAGTAGATAGGTCAGCCACATACTCATTGTCATTGATATGCTTTAGAACTTTAAATAGACCATCTGTGGTCTTTCGACATAGAATGAAATGTAACATCTTCGAAAACCGATCAACCACCACAAACACCGAATCACTTCCTTGCTGCATTATAAGCAAACCCAACACAAAATCCATAAATAAACTATCCCACGGAGCATTAGGAATTGATAATGACATATATAAACTTGTGTTTTATGACTGCCCTTTACTTGTTTGACAAACATGATACCTTTGTACAAATTTTCCAACATCCCTTTGTAGTTGCGGTCAGTAGTAACGTTCCTTCAAATTGGCTATGATCTTGTCCTTACCCACATGACCACTTAAGTCACTAGAATGCATCTCCCTTATCAATTTGTCAATTAAGGATCGCTTGGGAATACATAATCTGCTCCCTTTGAACAAGTACTCATCTTGGAGCAAATATTCTCCCAAGGGTTAGTTCAATAAGTGTTTAATCCAAATATCTCCGAAATCATCATCATATCCATACAACTCCTTGAGTTGCTTAAAACCAAGAACTTCGGCAAAAATAGTAACATATAAAGTGGCACAACAGCTTAGAGCGTCCACTACCCAATTAGTAATTCCAGATTTATGAATAATAACATAATTAAACCTTTCAAGGGAAGCTACCCACCTAGCCAACAAGCGATCAATATGTTTTTGCCTAGGGAAGTGCTTGAGAGATTGATGGTCAGAATAAACAATGAACTTCTTAGACAAAAGATATGCCTCCCACATCTTTTGAGCACGGTACACAACATAGAGTTCTTGTTGATAAGTTGACCACTTTTGTCTTATATCGCTGAGTTTTTCACTAAAAAATGCAATAGGCCTCCTTTCTTAAGAAATAACACCCTAATGCCAATCCCGTTTGCATCACATTCGAGCTCAAATGTCTTTTCAAAGTCATAAAACGAATGTCGTAAATATCTTCTCCTTGATTAATTTAAAGCTAAGATCAGCAACCTCTCCCCATTGAAATCTGTCTTTCTTTAAAGAATTAGTAATAAGTGCTACAATGGTTCTTAAATTCCTTATAAATCTGCGATAAGAAGTTGTTAGGCCATGGAAACTCCACACCTCAATCATGGTCTTTGGCATATGTCATTCTCTGATAGTTTTAACCTTATCTTCATACTCAAGAATACCCAAGCATTGATGGGTCATGATTTCGTTCACAAAGAAGCAATAATATTAAATTGTTAACAAGACGAAAAAAATAACAGAACGCATTGAAATAACTTTTTATTGAGAAAAATAAATAACTCTTTCTCTTTACAACAAATAAGACTATACATATAGTCTCCTATAACTCAAAACTATGTAGAATTTAAATAAAGTAAAATTAAACAAAGTAAGAATAAAAATACTAAACTAAGTAGAAGTCCTAAATTAAGTAGAAAACTAAACAAAATAGGAATAAAAATCCTAAACTAAGTAGAATTAAATAAAGTAAACCTAAACAAAGAAAAAATAAAAATATTAAACTAAGAAAGAGTTTTAAACTAAGTAGAACTTAAATAAATAATTATGGGCCAAGTAGGAGTAATTGGTGTTCCCCATCAATAGGACATTCCATTAAACAAAACAGTGAACACATCAAGCATTTCAAGTAACTCCCAACTTACATCATCTCCATTACAACCTAACAATCTAACTTTGGTCAAGGCAGCTAACACAGAACAAAATAAGAATATTTTAAAGAGTTACCTTAAGAGGTTCAGGGCTGCCCTCTGCCACAGGAACACCTGGACATCCTGCGATCTCACACTATCCTTTTGCACATCAAAAACAAGAAATTGATCATGAATATGTTCCATAAAGAAGACAAAACCTGAAATATGGATGAAAACCAAGTATAAAAGCATGGGGTCAACTGATACATATACATACCAGATTCAAGGCATTGCGGGTGGCGTCTTCAGTTGTAACATTACCAAAGATTGTTGTTAACCCTAAGATCTCCAACTCTGGAGTTCGAAATGCCATTAAGATTGTCATGCTGTCATCTGTTAATTAAAGAAAACACATTCACATCTCAACCGTGACTACCATTTTTTACAGAATCACACCATCACTCAAATCAAATTAATACAAAATTTGATAAATCAACAACCTAGACCAAACATTGGGGTAACTACAGTTGTCTTGTGCATTATTTCATTATAAAAGATAAACAATTAATAGGAATCTCATTATTTGAAAGAAAAACAAGTTCAAAAATTTCCACCACTCTCATAAAAGAACACATTGATTTACTTAGTTAAACTTCCATCACCCTCATAATAAACACATTGATTCACTTAGTTCATGCAAAGTGGTACATAAATTCCCAAGCATCATAGTTTATACCCTTTCAAAAAAAAAATTTATAAGAATCTATAGCCCTTTTAATTGTCTTTATTATCATCATAATGGGTTTCTTCTTTTTTATCCTATTTTGAATCAATGCATGTACGTTGTTTGAAAAGTTCAGCTATCCCCAATTTTCAGCACCAAAATTAATTATTTATGAAGCAGCATTTGATTCAGCTATAACCTTTTGATTTATGCAATTTAGAAAGTGACTTATATTCTTTCCCTTTCCAATACAAAGCCTGGTAACAATCCTCTTGCCAATATTTACCAATTTTTGCATTTTGACTGACATAGCAAATGTTTTGACACAGGAATGTCACTCATCACATTATCAACAAAACTAAAATAAATCAGAAAAGAGTATTACGACTACTACTTTACATATTTTATTCAGTAATCGTCCTACTATTATTTTTGTTTTATTACTTATTGCTTTTGAGCAACTATTATTTTTCCTTTTTGCTTCAAGAGAAGTAATTTTTGTAATACTTTTTAGAAGCCAAGGAAACAGTCCTTTCAATTGCAGCAATATAAAAATATCTCTGTCTTCTTTTTTTTTTCTCTTCACGGTTCCTTTACTTTGTTTGACGCTCATGAAAGATTACCAACCAAAAACTTATTAACAAAAGTTAATATTAAAATCTCCAACAAAGCCCAAATATTAACAAACAGAACTAAATTACACGACCCATTTGAGTTAATCATTCGTATTTATCGTAGACTAATTCAAAAATCAACATAAACATCTTGTTTTTCAAATTATTCACCTTCAACAAATCCTCAGTTCTATAATTCTGAATGTGAAATTTAACGTAACAGAAGAATAAATATAAACAAACAAAAAATAAAAGCAGAAACTCACCGATACCGGGATCAGTATCGATAATGAGTTTGGCAGGATGGGCAGAAGATCCCAAAACGACGTCACCGACGACCCCAGCTTGAGAATTGGCATTCGTCATAGCGCAATCCATAATCAAGAACAGAAACTAAGAGATTTCTGGACAGTGATATAACAATGAAACCTCGTAATTAATGTTTTGTCGGATGCGAAGAGACGAAACGAAGGGGTCGAATGGCTGATAATTCTAAGGCTGAATTGAGCAGCAACCAAAGACACCATAAATTTCTGAAATTTTCTCTGTATAAAAACGTCGTAGTGGGCCTTTTTTAAATATCGTCAGGTGGACTAAGATGACGAATAAGTTTCTGCCTTTCTGCCACTCAGATTCCGCCACGTGAAGTATTTTAACTGCATCTGAATCATGCACCATCTCCTCTTTGCTATACAAACAACGCCGGTTATAGAGTTTTATGATAGGTAAGACTGGATTAGTAGCGTCTATAATTACAGATATTTTTTATAATTTTTAAATTCATAATTATTAAAATTTAGATTAAATAAAATAAATATTTAAAATATATTAATTAAGATTATTAATATTTTTATGTTTAAATTTTTCTCTTTTTTCAAATATTAAATTGCTCAAATCTCTTTTTTTTTTAATTTGATTATATATAATTTATTAATTTTAATTTTACTATTAAAAATAATATTTTCTGTTAAATTTAAATAATTTGCATAATATCATATTAAAAAAATATTAAAATATATTTATTTTTAAAATTTCAAATACAATATAATACATTCGTGTTAAGATATTTTATATATAAGAATATGTTGAATTTTTTATACTAATTTTTCTACTTTTAAATTGAAATTAAATTTAATATATGTAATTAATACATCATAATTAATGCACATATAAAATATAATATCAATTATTTAATTAAAATTAATCTAATTCTATAAGAAATTATATTTAAAAAATATATATTTTAATTCGAACTCATATAATATATATATATATATATACTAATTTTAGTTTCAAAATTTTATTATAATCTTAAACGAAATCTTAGTTTGAATAATAACTTTGACCACGATATGGAACTTCTCTATCAATAGAAATCGTATTAATTTAGATGAAATTTTCGGGTGGCGATTGAGTAGTAATATATAATTTGTAGAATATATTGTTATGTATGACTTTCCTAATGCATATGTATATAAGTAAAGAGAAAACATTAATAAAACAATTGAGAATGGCAGTTCGCTGAGTCATAATGCCATGTAACACACGTTCTCCTTCACTACAGGACAAGTTCCGGACTTACTTTTATAGATGGACAAATTTGACCGAAATTGTACGTCCTCATCCTCTTTTATGTTTGTAGTATATCTGTTTTAAGTTTAAGGTGATATCTAATTGATGATCTGTGCATTCAAGAAATTGGACGATAAATGAGTGATAATTTGGGTCATAATCAAATTATAACATAATTACACGATACAAATCTAATACCAAAATATATATACATATATATATATATATATTTAAATTTGAAAAGAATAAATATGTTTCTTGTTAAAAAAAATTATATATTAAATAAATAATATGATATAATTAATAATTTATTATTTAAGTTTGAGAAGAATAAATATTTTCAGGTTTAAAAAAAAAGATATTATTATTAAATAGGTGACATAAAAATAAATATCTTTAAGTTAGAAAAAAGACAACTATTAATTAGGTGGCATATCACATAATTAATAATGGTGCGTGCGGTAAGATAACTCATTTATATTATATATTTCGCATTTTAAAAAATATTTAGTTATATTATTATATTTTATTTAGAATAAAATTGAAGATTTGAATAAATAATATTATTAATATTTGTGTGTGCGTGTATAAAAGTCTTTCTCACATCCAATCTCTTGAATCTCGACAAACGTAGTACCTATAAATCTCAGCCATTGGATAATTTCAATAATTAAGACTTATGGACACATAATTATTCTAATATGTTATAATTTAAAGAGTTCAATTTTAAAGGAATTTTAACCACACAATAAGTTGTTGGGTATTGAAATATTTCGTCTGAGGGTCTTAACTATTGAAATTATTCAATGATTGATATTTATGATATTGGTGTGCAATGATTCTAATTTGACTCAAAATCCCTAATAATCGAATTAAAAAAATTAGTTTCAAATCGAAATCAATTTTTTTAGAGTAGATTCATGTTTCAAAAAATAAAAAATTAATCTTTTTTAAAATAAATTTCAGTTCTAAAGATTGTAAAACCGAAATTGAATCAAAAATTCAGTTTAATTTTAAAAATAAAAAATTATTTTTCAAGTCAAAAGAATTGAACCCCACCTCATATTTAAATACAAACTTTTAATTATTAAACTACATATATAAAGTACACAATTTATTAAACACTCTTTATTTGTTGAGTTACTGTAACATCTAAGTTCGGAGATATTATCGACAAGTGATAGAACACCTCTATCACGCTAAGCCTCACTCTGTTTGTCTAACATTTACAATACTCTATAAACATGACAAGAAATGTCAATATCATATATATAACGCAAAGGGGCATCATGCCCACCCACAACATATACACAATCAATAAGTTTTACAAACTCTGATACATATAATTACATACATAACTATCTCAAAAACATAACTCTAACCACAACACATAAAATACTATATATATGATGGACCACAACACCCTAGTGACTGCAGCGTATATCTTCTCCTTTGCTCATGTCTCTAGGGTAAAAATAGCTCACCAGAGATCGAACCTGTAAAAATCTAAAGAGTAGGGGTTAAGTCTTTGATGATCCAATGAGTAGATATTATAAAATAAAATATACGATAATATAATTAGGAAGTTTGAGTGCTATTCGAAACAATATCCTTTTAAACTGATTTTTTTTTTAAAATCATGATTAAGTACGATCATATTAAAATCAATTTCATAAAATTTTAAAAACAAGTCAACATGAATTGACAAAATCCGCAACTTTGGTATCTCGACCTGCGATATCATAGTTGGTTGAAATACATCTTTGAGATAGGGGGGTTACAAGAGTCTAAAATTTATAACTCTATTATTTCGGCCCGCAATACCACAAATGGTTAGAATACATATCTGAGATAAGGGGTCGTAAGGACCCCAAATCTATAACTTTAGTATCCCGACTCATGATACCACAGACGGCCTGAATACATCTATGAGATAAGGGGTCGTAATGGCCCCAAATCTATAACTCTAATATTTATGAGCGTTATGTATCGTTGTTTCCCCTAGATACATATCTGGCCTCATAAAGTAAATATCTAGAAAATCAACTTCTATACTCATGTTTAAAGCAAATCTGGCATAACATTTTGAAAACATGAATCAATCTAATTTCAATATATAAATCAATACAATTTTATCCATAATCATGGTCCTGATTTCAAAACCTGAAATTTCGCATAAAACACATTTAATCCACAACATGCTTATCGTTTCAAACCCATGATTCGACAATCTCACAATTAAATACATTGGATATATCAAACAATTTAACTTGATTCATAAAACATTTATAAATTTGAGCATTAAATTAAAACCATAATGTAGTAACGTAAAACATCCACTCACAGGTTATGGTTCGGCCAATTAAAATCAATGCGCGGTCGGTGGATCCTCAGGCTGACGATCTACAGTAAATGATTTTCATTAGGATCTATAACATAGCATGACTATTTCATAAATAAATAAATATATAATGCATAAATACTTCACCTCATTAAAACTAATATGATCTTAATCAACTTTGCAATAATATGATAAGAATTAACTTCGCAATTTCTACTCCGAATTAAGAGTAGTTTTAAACTCGTGGTGTATTAATTCAGCAACATATCACAACTCAAATTTTTGATGACACACTTTATCATAAATCTAGTTTTCACCGTTTTTTACGGATTCAAATTTTGAATCCGATCATTCAAGTTACAACTAATTTTTGACACGCGACGCAACAAGGCAAGGTATGTAACTACGATAGGGCAGCCCTATTCCGAATTTTTCTAGGAGTTTATTGTTGCGCGTCTTGACCTAATTTTTGACTATATCATTCATATTTATGTCTAGGTTTCATAGAATTTTGTGCTCATAAATTCGAGATCCGAAATTTGCTCAGTTTTTGTTTTACCGAGCCTAATTTAAAATTTCAATGACTAACACACACACCCAATCCTATTCGAAACCTCTTTGTACTATATTCTGCTCAACCCAACCACCACATATCATGTAATCATACTTTATTTTCATATTTTTTCTACCCCAACACTTTTTGTATGTCTACATTTTAGTTTCGCAACACAAAACATAAATACTACCAATGATTTCTCAAAACTTATCAACTATATAATTTGTATATCCATTTTCATGATAATTCCACTTTACTCTAACATCAAACATTGCCATATAATTAAACCATGCATTGTTTAAGTCATTTTATCACTAACAAGTCATACAATACATATCATTTCACGTGCAAATCATACCAACACAATCCTTATTCCTCAAAATCAAGATTAAACACATATACTCACATCCTATTTGCTAGAAAACTAGGTTTTCTTCTTCTTCTTGTTCCTTTTTTCTTCTCCTTCTCCTTGCCTTCGCATATTTCCCCCTTTCTCCACCATATGGCCAAGACCCATTTTGGGAAACATTTCCTCCTTTCTCTTTTTTTTGTCTCAACTAGCCAAGCTCTCTTCCTCTTCCTCTCTCTCCCTTGATCAGCCAAGCTCCCTTCCTATTTCTTTCTTCACTCTTTCTCCCAGTCAAAACCCCTATTTCCTTCACGGGTTTACTTCTCTCCATCTTCTCTCATCTCATTTTGTCTCTCACAGGTTTGCTCTTTTTTCTTTTCTATCTCTCTCAATTTTTGCTAAGTCAAAAGAGTTAAAAACAAAATGAAGCAAATAAAAGGAAAATGAGTTACTTAAATATATGGTATGGGTCGGCCATGACTTAATTTGGGTTTAGATTTTATTTGTTTTTGTGGGCTCACTTACTTTGATTTGGGTTTATATATTATCGTTATGGGCTTGTGCTTATTATTATGGGCTTGTATTTATTCTTAATAAAAAATTTTAAAATTTTGTTTTATAGCCTCAAATATATCATCATTTACATATATTATTATTATTATTATTATTTTAAACTCATTATAAGTTAACATGTTAACCCCTTGAAATCTTAAAATTTTTCATTATAGTACTCAATGTTATATCACTATCGTTACGAAAAAATATAGTTATGATAATTACATGAAAAAAATTAATTAATGTGTTTATAATATTTAATTTAATTTATTATTTTATTTATATAATAGTTTAATAAAATCATTATGTGTATATATTTATTTTAAAATTGTTAAATAAGTTAACAATTATAATAAATAAATATGTACATGGCATAATATTATTAGATATAATTGTACTATTATTAAAAAAAATTAAATTTATCTTTTTAATAATATGTAATATTAACTTGATTAATAATACAATATTTTTTTAATAATTTATTATATATCAATTCTCTTTAATAACTTATTTCTCTTCTCTTTTATTCACTCAATTTTTCGTCATATATACAATACTTTTATAATTTAATTTCATCGATTTTATTTTTTTAAGAATTTTTTTATGGAGATAAAAATTTAAAAATATATATGTAATTAACAAATAGATACCTTGTTTTTGAACTGGAATCGAATTAGAAAAAAAATAATACCTTATTAAATAGGGTAGATTCCAATTTCAAAATTTAAGACCGAATTATTTAGGATAAATTTCAGTTCCGTGTGAAATCAGGACTGTAACCAATTTTGCACATCCCTAATTTATGGCAAGTTTCTCAACATTTAAGAGACTATGTGAAATATATAAATATATGAATGGAGTTTCCATTAGTTAAATTTAAAATTTAAAATAATAACATTAAATTTAAACTATTGATTCATGTAAATCCAATTATTGAAATTCAGATTTAACATGTTGCATTTAATGTTGTCATCTTAGCATTTTTATCTAACAACGGATTGCATAGATCAAAGGTCTAAAATTGATACATTAATTTTAAACTTGATTCATGTAAATTCAATTATTGATGTATAAATTTAAGTTAAAAGGAATCCACTCTCTCTCTCTCTCTCTCTCTCTATATATATATATATAAAGCATTTCAAACAAAGAAAATGAAGCAACTTAAATATCCTTAAAATTAACAAAGTCTTACACTACTTCTCAACTTTATGACTAACAAAAAATACAATCAATATGTCAAAAAAATTTACTTCTCCACCTTTATATATTCTTAATTAATCTTCTAAGACTTTCCTATCAACCAAAAGTCAAAGAAGTTGAAAAAAATATAAAGAGAGATTATAATTACACTAAATTTATTGTTATATGGGTTACATATAAAATTACTTTTATAATTGATAATTAAAATAAAAGAGTTTGATTTTTCTTTCAAAGATCCTATCAGTAGAGTGAGAAAAGTAAAAATTGACTAAGAAATAAAAAGGGTACTTCTTTTTATTATTTTTTTTTCTATAAAATGGCACAATCGTGTAAAAATATATGTTTTGGTATAATTTTGTAATTTTTTTTAAGTTTTAAGTAATCAATAAATAAAATTTTATTTGTAATTGTAATATTTATTCTTAATTTTAAAACAATAATAATTAAAATATTCAATAAATATTAATTTTTATAATTCAGTTATTTATTTATACTGATAATTTGTTATTATATTTAATAATAGTAAATTTAAAATTTAATTTTAGAAAAGAAAAGCACATGTTGACAAGCACCCACATCTCCTAATCTCCACTCAAATTACTCTCCTAACCAAATAATAAAACATTTTCTTTTCTCTCTCTTTCATTTTTCATTCTTCTCGACAGTTCTCTTTTCTTTTTGCCCGATAGAAGACTGACATTGTAGATTCGCTGCAATAAAAGACTAAATAACTAAAGTTAGTTTACTTCTAATTGTTTTATGTATTGCATTTTGTGATTTGTGCGAATTTATGTTGTGAATTGTGTATATATTTATATTTTTTTTGACGGAAAACAAAATAAATAAATAAATAAATAATTTTTTTTTTAAAGTGGGGATTTTCCTCACTTTGAAACATACATGCTAGGAAATTGATATTTTTGTTTTCCAGACAGCATTTTCTCGAATGTGGGAGAAAACCCCCCTTCCAACGGAGGGATTCTCGAAAAAGAGGGTCCTCAATTTCAAAACTTTCTTTTCTCGAAAGTGCCACGTGGTGCTCTCTTCACTTCGAGAATTATTTTTTTTCTCTTTCGAGAGGTAAATTTTTGATAGTAGTAGTTTGATTAGGAGGGTAATTTGATTCGCTTATATATATATATATATATATTGGCTTATTTATTAAATAAGTTATTAAAATAGTTAGCTTCTTGAACTAAATTACAAAAGTGACTACTTAGAAAATTTCCCTTTAATATTATGCTCATTGCATTTCCTTTTTTTTTTTTTTTTTTTTTTTCATAAAGCTTTAATGTAGTATTTTCTGATAACATTTCCAATAATACACTATGCTGTGAGGTGATGCCCTCCTTTTGGGTTTAGAATAATTTCTCTTTATCATCTAAGATTCCCTCCAAGATTTTCATAATTAATAATTCTTATTAGTTACAAAAGTACATGCTTGGAATAAAAATCTTTGTATTAATTAAAACGGTATGCCTAACACCAATTCTTCAAAACAATAAGCAAATTTAATTTTACTATGCTGTGAGCTAAAAAATATTTAATAACACCAATTTTTAATGGGATACTACTGATTATTTTATAAATATTTAACCTCCCATGCTTTCATATCACAACTTGACTTAAAAACTATAGCACCTTAATATGCTTTCATCCCATAATTACTGTAATTTAAAAACCATTGCACCTTAATACCACATAACACCAATCGAAAGCTAATTGCTCTTTAAACAAAATACTTTTAACAGCAGCATATCAACGACCATAATGAAACGAATGGCTAGGCTTCTAACAAGCTCAGTAGATATCCAAGCCAGCATTGGATTTAAAATCATACGTTTGCAAAGCTAACTTGATCAACAAAACTCATATTGGTGCAATGAAAATCTTGTGCTCAAAAAATGAATATTCCTCTTAAATTTCCATTTTTTTATGCGTATTTTCATTTTTACTTTTTTTTTTCTTCCTAATATTCAAAACCATCTTTTAAATAATTTGCAGCCAGTATACATATACAAAAATGAATTCGGTAGCTTTGCTGGTTAAATAGAACTTGTTACTGCAAAAAAGAAACTAGTGACGTGAACATACCTAGGGCAAGAATTGGCGAAATTTTAAGAGTTTCTCCTTGTCTGGAGTGGTATGGCAGATATACATGCTAAATACATAATACTCGGAACCTTGTCTGGAGTGGTATGGCAGATATACATGCTAAATACATAATACTCGGAACGCATCATGGCGTGTTTGAGGTAGAGATGAAAATTTTGGTTCCATTGCTCTGTCACACCACAAAGTTTAACCTGCATAAAATGAGAAACTATGACATGCCAGAAATAAAGCAGCCTTTAAAAAATTTAAATTAACACTAGACTTGAAGCTTCAAGATAAACCACAATCTTGTTGAGCAGACAAATCACATTCAGGATTCATATATGTACACTTGCTCTGAAACCATCATTCAACTCTGCATCCTGCATTCATAATCCAACATCATCATCATACCACAACTTCATTGGGAGTCCCAAAGAGGTTTAGGCTAATGTTGAATAAGTTTGTCTGAAAAAATGAAGGCCAGAGCCATACAACCTAAACTGACATCACTTGAATCAGTAACTGGTTATACCAATTGTGGGTTATTTGTATGGCTCTGGCTTTGATTGTATTTCTCAATAACAAGTTGGGGCTACAATTCGTTTGAAAGGTTATAGTGAGGATATTACATCAGTACGACTCAGAAAATTACTAAGTACAAAAAAGTTCAAAATTCTAGCTCCTATTTGAAATAGAGTTCATAGGAATTGAGATTTGGGTTACCCGGATTTCTAATCTTTGAATGAAAATTCAGCCCGGGCAAAGGTCAAACCCACTATTCTAATCTTGTGGAGCATCGGCCGAACTACCAATTCAAAGGACGAACAAACCTACCAAAAAGATATAACTGAACCGTCTCATAAGCATATAGACTTGGAAGTTATGGAATCTTTTACTTAATGATTGAAGTTAAAAAACAAGAAAAAGGAAAAAGAGTCGTTGCATGTATTCATAACATTTACACAATTATCATTTAGTTATACATTTGATCTAAAGCCTTCAGCTCATAGGTAAAGATCCTATGATTGTATAAGCATTCTATCTTTCCTCACCAACTAGCCCATGCCGAACACCTCTATCAACCAGGCTGGTCATAAGGATCATGTTCAAAAAGTGATCAAGAAGACAAAATCAGAGACATGCAGACAACAAATGCAAATGCAATGACACGGGGATTCAAACACAACCTCTTGGTCAAAATTGTGGAATTAACACTTGAACTAAAAATTTAAAAAAGTTTAAAATTTGAAGATAGATGTCCAAACCATAATATTTAAGCTTTGACAAAAACTAACTCCAATACCAAGTTAAATTATATAGCTTCACTCAAAAGCCTAAATTTAGAATTAAGAGCCTAAACATAGTATTAAGAAGTCTAGTAGGCCTGATCACATACATTTGCATGTAAATCAAACAACATATCACAAACTTAATGACAAATACAAGGACTAGGCTAAGATACATCATTTGTATTTTACATCCCTTAACATAAAATTTGAAATATGAAACAATTAACATAAAACTTGAAATATAAAACAAAAATTTGAAACGATTAACGTAAAATTTGAAATAGACAACATAAAAAACTTAAAATTATTAACGTAAAATTTGAAACACAAATATAAAATAATTAACATAAGAGTTGAAAAAATTAGATTTATCTTACATCCAATGTATTGTAGTCAAACTCGTCAAACACAAACACAACTTATTATTAAATTAACAATTAAGTGAGTTGATTATTTTATTCTTTAATTTACTTGCATAATAAAACTCATCAACTTCAAGACCTATTTTGGCTCCAGCCATGTCACACCTTGAAATAGGGGTTGTTAATAACTTTTAAGTTGAAGAATCAAAATTTTCAAATGAAACATGTTTCAATAATAATAAAGTTAAAACATGGCTCGGAGTCTTTCAAAACAAGTGAAAATATAAAATTCACTTAAAAGTCTCTTGAAAAAATGTTAATACCTGTTATACTTTAAGTAAATTAAAAACATATGGTCCAAATAAAACATGCATCATTTCATAATTGATAGTCAGATAATTAAAATACAAGTCAACAAGAACATATTTAATATCGAATTGCTAAAAAACCTACTCGATATCTACAATTCCTCGAGTGTACAGTGTTACTTCTCACTATCCACGTCACCTTGAAGTCTTACTAGAGAGAAAAAAGAAGGGGTGAGCAAAACCACAGAGCTCAGTAACAATAAATAATCGTTTACCTAAGTTAGTTTTACAAAAACCCTATATGGTTAGTATAAAATGATTTATACCCATTTTCAATAAAATCACCGATGATGCTAACTTTTAAAAAATTCACAATTTATACATAACATATAATCAAAATATGCATCCTCGGTTTAATTTAAGTATATGAATTAATTATGTGATCACACATTATCGAATTGCCACAATGGGGAGACGAGACATAATGTTTACAATAAATAAATTGTAACAATAAGACCGCATAATGTTCAGAATAAAGAAGTTGTCATAATGGGGAAACACAACAACACACATTGTGTAGGTTTAGGGACTCGCACCCAAGGACACATCAATGATGTCCCCTCTAGCATCAAGTTCAGAATATTTCACCCTAGTACATGCATGTCCACGTTGCAAATAACATACAATGATTCCATATTAATTTCAATATCCAATTCATCATTAAATAAAATTTTATTTTGTATAACATAACAGTACAAATTCAATAAATCCACAATTTATCAAAACAAAACATTTATTCATTTAAAATAAACAATTGTTAGGCAGGCTATTGCTGCAAGATATGCCACCCAAGCAATTAATCATAAAATATGTCAATTATTTAAAATAATTTTTATATTTTATAATATAATCAATCATGCATGTATACATGTATCACAACCAAAGTAATTAAATCTTACCTTGTTTGCCTCAATTTGCATGTTATTTAGATTTAGAAAGTCGTTTTGTCAATTCTAGGTCACGATTTGATTTCTCTTGTTGAAATAATTCCAACGGTTGTCTTCGGGGGCAAAAACCATGTCCAGAACTACCAAAATGGGCATTTGACTAAGAGGACAAAAGTCAACTATTGACCAGTCAATGACAGCGACGAGAATTCCGACGATATGATTTTGACATCCTAAATCTAATGGTGGTGTCAATTTCTCCATCTAAAGTTTTGTTCACCAAAAATCTAGCTGCAAAATCACGGATCTAGTGATGTTTATGGGAAAAATATGTGATTTTTTTTTTGTCTAATTCTTTCGATGGTTTTACTCTACTCGTCATAGTAATTTTATTGATGTGCTTGGTTTCTTGAGATGAAATCGATGTTAGACTAAAGGTTGAGTTTAAGAAATTTCAAAACTTTGAATGGAATTTGGCAGAGATCAAATTGAGACAAGGTCAACGGCGATGGAACGACAAAAATCATCAAAATCAGAGGTTGCAAAGCCTCATCAAAATTTGTCAAAAATGTAGCCAAAAAATTTTGAGAGAGAAAGTGAGGGTTTGTTTTTGAAATTTGAAAATGTTAGCAATATTTATAAAAAAAAATTTCAAGAATTTGTGAAATGACCCCAAATCTTTTTAAAATTATACCATGAATAATCAAAAACCTTACAATTTAGTCCTTTCGAAAACTTACAAATATTTTGTGAACGGTATCAAACAGTACTGCTATTAGTAAACATTAATCGCATAAACAGTACCTACCAAGCAAGGAAGTTGGCAATAACTTGATGCCCACCTAGTGCCAAGCTGCCGCTCAAGCAATGAACAGTCATCTAACAGTTATCACACCTTGAAAAATGTACAAGATAAGCTTGGAAACCCCTAGTAGCTGCCACAAACCCTAAATTAAATAAACCTAGAATTTACATTTTTTTGAAAAGGTACTATTCACAGGTACCGTTCGAGCGGCAGCTTGACACCTAGTGCCAACTTCCTTGCTTCACACGGTACTGTTCAAAAACTATTCAAGAGCCTATTTACATGAAATATTTTGTATTTTTGTAAGTTTAGGAATAACTAAATTGTAAAAAATTTGGATAACAATAATTATGGTCTAAATATAAATTTAAAAAGATTAGGATCATTATGCAAATTCTTGAAATTTTTTCGGTAAATATCCCACAAACATTTTCAAAATTTAAAAACAAACCTCTACTTTTTCTCTCTAAATTTTCTAGCTACATTTCTAACTAACTAGGAAGAGGCACTTACCATTGATTTCGAGAATTTTTGAACCCACAATATCTCCTTGCCCTCACCGTTCCGTTCCATTCCATTGAAGCCGACCTCATCTCAATCAAAGCTACAACGCTCCGTCAAATCTAGTTTAAAATTATAAAATTTCCTAAACTCGAAGTTGTCGGATTAAAACGCTGACCTCTTTTAGAGAAACCAAGTGCACCTATAGAACCACCACGACGAATAGAGTAAAACCACTAAAAGAATCAATCCAAAAGTTGCCAATTTTTTTTTGTCAACGTCTCCGAAGCCACAACTTTCCAACTAAATTTTTGAAAAACGAAATGTCAAATAGAGAAACTAACACCACCATTAAATTCAGAACGTCGAAATTTATAAGAACCAATTCTCATATTGCCAAAATTTCCACCGCCACCGCCGTTGACCACTATTAATATACAAAGTTGACTAGTCAACAGTTGACTTCAGTCAAATGTTTTTGTTGTTCCAAACATCTTTTTTGGCTCTAAAGACAACCTGTTAGACACGTTTCGATAAGAGAATCGAGAAATCCAACTGCAGCCTTAAATTGACCAAACAAAATTTTGAACCTAAAGAACATGCATATGTGAGGCAAAGGTAAAAATTCAATTACTTGGTTGTGATTTATATATATACACACACGTACGACTAATTATATTATTAAATGTAAAAATTATTTTAAATAATCAATATGTTTTATGATTAAATGTTTGGGCATCATGTCTTGTAGTTATGATGTATATAACAATTGTTTGTTTTAAATAGATAAATATTTTTTTTAATAAATTATTTACATGGTAGATTTATTGAATTTATAATGTTATACTGCCCAAAATTTCATTTAATGATGAATTAGATATTGAATTAAATATAAAATCATTATAGTGTTGGTGTATCCTTGAGTGCAAGTTCAGGGTGCGTTGTTATACGAACCCATTGTGACATTATTTATTGTAAACGTTACATGGCCGCTTGTAGTAGTCATTGATATATGATCACATAATTAATTCTATTACTTAAATCAATCGATAATGGTTATTTTGATTATATATTACATGTTATGTAAATTTTGAATTTTCTAAGGGTTAGCATTATCGAAAATTTTATTAAAAATAGGCATGAATAATTTTATATTGACTAAGCAGATTCTTTTAAAAAACCAACTTAAGTGATTATTTATCTCTATTGAACACCGTGGTTTTGCTTGCCCCTTTCTCTTCCCATTCAAGAAAACCTCATGGGAACGTGAATAGTAACATAGGATGCTCAAGGAGTTAGAGATAAATTGTGTGGGCTTTTTAGCAATTCAATATTAAATGCATTCTTTTTAACTTGTATTTTAATTATCAAAATACCAACTATAAGGTGATACATGTTTTATTTAGACTATTTATTTTTAATTTAATTATTTAAAATATAACAAATGCTAACATTTTTATGTGAGACTTCTAAATGAATTTTATCTTCACATGTTTTAAAAGACCCCATGGCACATTTTGACTTTATTACTATTGAAACATGTTTCATTTATAAATTTGACTCTTCAACTTAAAAGTCACTAACCCCTATTTCTAGGCATGACAACATTTTTGGTATTAGAGTCAGATCGCTTAGATAGAACCCAGGGATATGCCTTACAAGTGCTCTGCCCTTCCTTAACTAGTTCGAGACCCCTAATTAAGGATAAAACCTTAAGGCACCAAGTTGTTGGGCTGCCAAAGAGGACAATATCGTTTTTGTTATGTACTCTGATACTCGAACGAGGCCCCTAGTTAAGGACAAAACCTTAAGGCACCAAATTGTTGGGCTGCCAAAGAGGACAATATTGTTTCTGCTGTGTACTCTAATACCTGGATGAGGCCTTTTGGGTCAAGGGCTTAAAATTCTTGGTGCCAAGAACAAAACCGTAAGAGGCCAAGGTTGAACTCTTGCCACCTTGTGCTATGCCAAAAAGAACGGTATCGTGCTAGTGGCTAAGGTCATCACAAGCCACATTTAATCAAATTTCATTGGCAAATAATTTTGAAAAACTATGCAATTTCGATTGTACAATCTTTGCCTCCATATAGTTTCACAATGAATATCCTAATCTAGACGCCACTAAAAACTAGGGAAGCCTTATTCTAAAAGGACCTATAAGAAACCTTTTTATAGGACAACTTCTCAAGAAATATCTTCTCTTTCTAACGAGCCTTTAGAGGTTCATCCAATGAATGTTAGATCAACTCCACACTTGACTTTCGCAAAGTATCCCAATTTTAATAAAACCTTGAATAGGAGTTGGCGGCGTAACAAATTGTATCCCAAAAATTTATTAAGATGAAAATTTTGGCAAGAAATTATACAGAAGAAAAGATTATCCAATTGAAATTAGCATAGATTCTCAAGATTGCCCTCCAATTAAGACTCCATGGGATTTTGATTTAAACTTGACTTTAGCTGAAATAGATTGTGGTAACATAAACCTCCAGGTGATGAGTATTATTAAGAAAATAAATTGAAGAAGAAAAGAAACAGATCATTTTTAATTAATTAAATAATAATTTTTGTTTACTATTAAGTTTGTGATATATTGTTTGGTCCATGCGCTAGTGCACAAGGACTTGTTAGAGTTCTTAATAATATTGATTCAGATGGTAACATAACATGGAATCAAAGCTAGTATCAACCTTGTTTGACATGGGTTCTGCGCATAAAGAGACTTGTTAGTGTACTTAATACTATTGTTTGGGCCTTTACCTATAGTTGTAACTTAACATATTAAGCTTGACATCATTTCATGATAAGAAAATTGCATTTCGTTTTTTAATTGACCCTTAAAAGAGGAACTTATTTCTAAAAGGGAAAAAGAAAATAGCCAAGATAGAAGAAAAGGAGCGGACAAAGACCAAACCTCTCTAATGAAGGATCCATGCCAAGAAACCAAGAAAATCCAGTAGAAAATGGTACTTAAGAATCCTTTGATAGATCTTTAATATAAAATCTTGTATGTGGGCCAACCCATGAAATGCTAAGGACAAGCAACCCATCAAGAAGTTATAACCAAATCGTCTTATACATAAGCATATAGGATAGGTAGTTATTGACTCCTTTTATTTAACAACCTATCATGTATTCATAATATTTACCAATAATTATTGTACAAAAAAATAACACATTAATAATTGCGCCAAAAGCTTAAACTCATAAGTAAAGGTCCAAACACTTGTATTAAGTAATCTGAAAAGCCCTTTCCAAACAGCCTTGTCATGTAAGTTAATGATTGCACTGACAATTTCGCAATTGCCAATTATTATACATAAGAACACATTAATACTTGGACCAAAAGTTTAAACTCATAAGGCCCAATTGATTGTATTAAGTACTCTAATGGGTCCCTTCCTAACGGGTTAGTCATGTAAGTTAACGCTTGAATTGATTTTACAATTGCCAAGAAGGATCAAAGTTTGCATGATGTTAACAAAACAATGTAGCCAGAGTTACATTCACCTTATTAGCCCCTCGTAATAGCAAATTCTATGACCCTGACAGCTGCTAAAAGCTATGCAAGGAATGGAGTTTTAAAGCCAATAGCGAATGCAAACCCACCGCAAAAACACGAAAAGATTTTCTAAAAACAACTCCACAAGCTATGGGTTTGGGTTTCATTTGCCAAACCGTCAGTATAATAGAGTGATAAAAACCATTATCACTATTGACATGCAACAAAGATTTGGAGTAGACCAATCTATCTTGAGCAGATTTCATAATAAGAAAATTGCATAGACTAATTGCTACTTTAGTTTGATTACTCCACACATGTCCACTGGCTAGTTTGTATGGATCACAAGTCTACTTCATACTTAATGTTATTAGAAATGCATTTGCAACATGAAACAAAATACCAAAACAAAAGGAGAGGCACAAATTTGATTCAAGACTTCCTTTACGAATATTATTCCATTACCACTTGTATCTTTCAACTCCTCCATGGTTATGCATTATCAAGAGGCCTACTATGTGTACTCTTACCATGGTGAAATACAGATCTATCAAGGAAATATATGCATCATATACCCATTAACGTTAACATACCTTATCAAAAATTGCCTCACGTAGAGCCTATAATATTAGAAGAAATCTTCCCCATGTTACCCTTCACACTCATAGCAGCTTGTCCAACAGAAGTCCTAGTACTTGCTACCTCATTTGCCATGACTGATTTCTTTATCTGCCAAAAACAAAGGATATGATATATTAGACACAAGAAAATCACCCTTTCCAAAACCAATTTACCAAAACTTTGGGCAACATAGTCAAATTTCAGTGTAGCCAAGCACAATGATATGTGCACACAAAGAAAGACAAGCATCTTTAACATATCAAAGTAGAAGGAAGATTTCAAGTTTAAAACTCACCACAGCTAGCCGTTCCTTGTGGATATCATTAGTAATCTGAGACAATCATCATAAATACAATTAAAAAATGTAGGATATTTGAAAAAAAAAATGTTTCTTAAACACCAAGCCTTCTCTGTAAGAAACTATGCCTTCAATACAAGGACCTGTGGGCTTTAATTTTGAGTCATAGCCCCATTCCACATAATTATTAACCAGTCATAATAAAGATTCTTACCGGTTTTCTGTAGGTTTTAATTTCATCACCACCAAATCCAGGAAGCATCATATTCCAATTTCTTTCTACATCCAAGCATGAAAACAGTAAATTAAGCACTAATTGTACATAAAAAGAACCAAAACAAAAGCTATGAAGAAATTATCCATATAACTTACCAAGATGTAGAAGTATGTCTTTTGCCTCCAATGTATCTGATTTTCGGTGCTTAGCTAATGAGCAACCAAATTTTGTTATCTGATCAAACAAAAAAGTGCATTTTAGAAGAATAAAAGTAGAGAAACTATCAAATAACAGCACAAAAAGCCTGGGAAGTCTTCAACTACTGTGAAGAAGATTAAAGTGAAACTTTAACAAGCATACATTTGGCTAAATAAGGTAATTACAAATTGCCTAGGCACATTCTTCATGCCTTGGCGCCATCTCAACTACAACAGCCTGAGACAACAATATCATCGCCTATCACAAAATTTATATCAAAGAATATTTAACATTTGAAGTAATTTAAAATAATCTCTTATATTCTAAAGGCATTTTGCAATATGCAGATCCACTATTTAACTTCCAATGGCATACCAATCATATGATTTTGTTTTCTGGCATTCTAGCTCGTAAAAAATAGAGGACAAGATCATGCTACATATGATCTTGTATGTTATTTTCCAAGCAAAGTTCCAACTTTCTCAAGAATAAATACAATATCATGTAGATGTTCAAGAAAAAAAAAATTCTAAATTAACCTAAGAATTCAGAAAAGAGTATCCAGCAGCACGATAAGTCCTCAAAAAGTGTCTAGCATGTGTGTGCACACATTGTGTGTGAGTTCAAAGAGAGTGTAAATTTAGCTACTCACAGATTCCACAAAATCTTCAGCAATATCCACAAGAATATCTTCAACTTCGGTATCCAACCTCTCTGATGGATCAATCTATCCAAGAAGCATAAAAGTCAAACTGAATATTGGGAGAGAAAAACAAGGCACAGAAGCTCATAAATTCTAAGAGAACCAAACACATTATAGTTAACGTGTGAGGAAACACTGAGCATATTGGGCTCTAGAAGGTAAGCACAGATTGGCCAGTGCATTGAAGGTACCTTTTTTTAAAACAAAATTACATCACATTCCTCAAACTTCAAATATTTCCATGCAAAATCAGTGAGTATGCATCAATAATAAAAACAAATAATGAAAATATCTATGCACATTTGTTGCATTATATCCCCAATAATTGGCTCACTACACTAATGAAATGCACTATCAACAGGATAATAAGTACACACATATTAATGATACTGTTTAGTCTAATAAGATTTTAATTCCGTAAATAACTTTTTGGCAAAAAGATTGAAACACAACTGCAAACGTGCACCATTGAACGATTTTAATTGCAACAGCTTACACGGGTATACAAGTTTTCTCATTTATTGCCCCACATAGATGCAGTTGAAATGGAATATAAGTGAAAAAAAGACACCATTTGAACAAGTTACTAATGATGAAAAAACTTGACAGAATGTCCTCTGCTATATTTTAAGTCCAACTCTTCAAATGTGAAATAAATAACAAATAGAAAGGGTAACAATTAATTTGGTGAAAGACCAGAATATGACCAGAATTGCAACACTTTTGGTCCTAGTAGAATGAATTTGAAATTCTAAAAGAAGGCCAATATGTCTCACCTGGTTAACTAGCTCAAGGATGCTTC
This sequence comes from Cedrela odorata, assembly GCA_035584115.1. Classification (NCBI taxonomy): domain Eukaryota; kingdom Viridiplantae; phylum Streptophyta; class Magnoliopsida; order Sapindales; family Meliaceae; genus Cedrela; species Cedrela odorata. Next base: position 9,076,785 of record JAXCLQ010000003.1, read on the forward strand.
TTTTGCTGAGAATCCTATTACCAAATTCATCACTTTCTGCACTAGCTATCTTACTCGGATTCCCTGTCTGCACTGTGTTAGGCTGCACTGATGCAAGAGAGGAAGGCTTCTGAATTGCAGAGCCCTGCGGCCTAGTAATTTGTTGTGGATGGGGTAAAGATTGAGGGACCCTCGATGAGGAAAATTGTTGCCCATAATGTTCCTGCAGCTGATGTGACGGTTTCAATTGTTGTGGCTGCACAGAAGGCACATGTTGATGCAAAGTTGTTGACAAGGGAGAATGTTGCTGGGGAATATGTGATCTTTGCTGCATGGATGGCGTATTCATTTGTGGTCTATATGTAGATGGGGGAGGCAAAGGAGGCTTCCCTTGTGGTCCAGATGATAACCATGGCTGATTAAAGGACTGCACACTTTGTGATGTATTTGGTGAAGGAGAACTGGGAGATCCAACCGATGGGACTCTCATGTGGCCTTGCCCTTGGAAATTCTACAAAATAAAATGGAAAAAAAAATCAGCAAAGACAGGCTCAAAGAAAATGCCAAAAAGCCAAATCTCACCAAATCTTTTTCATGAAGCATGATAAGAACAGGTCATGCAGTTGCAAAATGATGATGAAATCAATAATAAAATCGTTTCAATCAAGTTGTCAAATCACCGAATCAATAAGTTTCCCAGGCAACTACATAGTTTTAGGTGGATACTCTATAAGAAAAAGCAAGTTTGCCCAAATAAAGGAGGTCCACAATAATGAACATCCAAATTTAAACTCCATATCTCCAATGCTCCATATCATCAATGAAATCAAATATTTCTTATTACTCCAGTGTTCAAAGTTTTTTTTATTATGCCTAGTTCCACTTAATAAGAAAAAAAAGATAGAGATCCTCAAATTCGATTGTCTACCATGGTTCCAACTTTAATTGCAACAAGTTAACTTCATCCTATGTATCATGGAGTACAGCCTTCTTAACATTCGTATTTTGGTAAAATACTAACAACAACATTTCAATTGGCTATCCATCCAGCACTCCAGCCACTCTTACTCTGCACACCCCAATCAGAAAATTTTATAAAGAATAACAAAGAAATTAAAAAAAAAAGGTGTTTAGGTTTCCATTAAATACTCAAAGAAGGAATTTCTTTTTCCAAAGTCCTAACTTGTTTTAAGTACCAACTTAAAGCCAGATTATTTCAATGTTTAATATTCACTTTAACCCACAACATTAATCTTTTCTATGAATCTTTTATTTAAGCAAAAGATCAAAACGTAAGCTTTTTTTTTTTTTTTTATCTAGTGTATATTTTTCTGGTCTTAGCAAATGTCATGCCCACAACAATCTTAGCTGGTTTTCCCAGTTATGAGATTTACACAGTATAATCTTATTCAGAAAATAATACTTGTATTTAAAAATCACAATGAAATTCCTAAAAGAATAAAGGATTAGAACTGACTGGTGTAGCAGGGGATTGACTATTTGGGGAAGATGGCGGCGGTCTGAGGGATGATTGTTGTACAGGCCTTTGTTGATGATGTTGTCCAGAAATCCCACCTGGGCGCATTTGTGAACTTGAACCTAGTGATCCTATCACCCCCATTCCCTGCATTCCTGGTGGCCTCACCTACAAGGTCAAACAACAAATTACAAATAAATAACACAAACCAACACATAACGCCACCTAAAGACCTCCGACTCTTTCACGGATAAAAAAGTGCCTGATTGATAAAAAAAAAGGAGATAAAACAAACTAAAGTAAATTAGGAGTTCAAGAACCCACCAAAAGACACGCCCATTAAATAAATTAGCTAGAAAACTAAGGAAATACGGATTATAAAGACTGAATTTACTAATGTTAATTTAGAGAAACTGCCAAAATCACTTAATTTCTAGACCAAGAACTAATTATCAAAACTTAACCAAATCAATTCATTTATATTGAACCAAAACAGGGCAAAATCTCAAATCTTCCAGAGCTTAAAAAGACGAGATAAAGAAAAAGAACCTGCAGTGCGCTCGAAGTAGAGACCGAATCAGGCACATTAACTCCAGTGCGGCCCAACCCACCAAACTGCTGGCCAAAAGAAGTCGAAAAAGGAGGCGCAGGTTGCGGAGAAGCAGCGCTAGGGCGGGGTGCCGGAACACCAATGGAAATGCCGCCCCTAGGCGGAGCAGACATCGGAGATGAAACAGAGGATGAAGGAGACGCAGAAGAAGAAGAAGACGGAATAGAAGAAAAATGAGAGAAGTGAGAATGTTGTTGTTGGGGCTGTTGCCATGGTCTCGAAAATGAGGCTGGTCTTGCCTGTGGCGGTGTAAATGAGGTGGGTTTCGAAGTTGGATTGGCATTAGGGTTGAGGTTAGGGTTAGGGTTAGGGTTAGGGTTAGGGTTTGGTGTGTTGGTTGTAGGAGTTGTTGTTGTTATTGTGGAAGATGGTGACGGAGGTGTTTGTTCTGGCTGCTGCTGCTGCAGTTGTTGCGGTTGTAATGGCTGCAGCAGCGTTTCCGATGGCTGTGAAGTGGTGGCGGAAGGAGTGGGGGATTGTGTTTGTTGTTGCTGTTGTTGATCCATTCGAGGGAGAGACGACTGGGATAAATTTGGGGATTTTATTTGGTATCCGTTTGGGAAATTGGTTTCAATTGTTGGCTTCTGTTCGGCATGGACTTTAATAGGTTTCGATTTAATTTTTTACTATTTTAACAATATAATAACATAATAATATCTGTATTAAATGGATGACAACTAAGGATGGATACTTTTGAATGCACGGTCCCGTCTCGCAAAAATTTAGTATCAATTTCTCTTAAATTTTATACCAGATTTAATTATCAAACATTCTTTAACAAATACTAGGCTCCGAGTTCTAGTCAGAGTACCGTAAAAAAAATAAAAGAGAAACTTCAAGCCCGGCTTAATCCAAAAAAAAAACATTATTCAGGAGATGATATTATTAAGAGGATGACACTAGTTAGTAGATAACAAGAATATAAAATACAGTGAAAACCAAAATCTCTAAAGTCAGATAAAATACCTTATGTTCATATATCAATTTGAGACTTCTCTTACTCGCGGAGGTCCCAAAAATAGTTTGAAAGAGGAAAATACCATGCAGTTTGAACTCATCTATCAGCTATTATGTATCTATAAAGAATTCATTCTCTTTTTAATTTTTTTTTTTTCAGATTATAAAAGATCCTTAGCTTAGTATATGTACTTTACAAATAGAGTTCATTTCATAAAAAAAATCCACAGTCTAGTAGATATATTATATATGACAGGTTTGAAATCCCCAAAAATCCAAAAAAATCAAAACTTATAAATTGAAATTTTTATGATTCTTGGAATCTAGGTATGACTGGGATCATTATTTCTAGATTTCATGAAATTCTACTAAATTTAGAAGACTTAATAGAAAACGTCTATAAAAAAAGGATCAAGGACAACTAAGTACGCATGATGAAATAACCTTAGAATATATTCATAGTCCTTCTTTGGTTATTCTCTTTTCTCCTTAAAAATTTATAAGCAAACCCTAACTTAAGTATTGGAGGGTTTTCGTTGGATCATTGGCTTTTTACTCCATTTTGTTCTTGTTGTGATTTCAGGTTGAACAACATTCAATCAAGAGGAGAAGATTGGTATTGGTGTACTAAATCCAAAGAAGGATTTTCTTTACATTAACATCTAATACTGTCTATCAGAATTTAAACAAAAGTCAGAAACAACTACAACTAAAAAGAAAATCATGATGACTACGTGAACTTATGCAAATAGAAACCAAACAACAATAAGAAGAAATCTTGATGATAATCCCCTTGAGGAGATAGTGGCGATTAACTAAAACAATGATACTCAACCATCACTCTTAGAAGGCGCAAATCATGATTCAGAAGTTTAATCTCCGCATTAAAATCCCTTCAACCCAGGAATCACAACGAAAGTTTGATTCGGCAGAGGCGCGACGTGCAGGATCGATTCCCAGGCATGTAACTGCTGCAGGGAGCTATGATCGTCACATCGACCGTGTAGAAAGCTCTAAAAGGACCACGATATGTACATATGCATATTTTAAAATTTAAACATTTAAACAAAAATAACAAAAATTAGAAGTTAAACTTCTTCAAGTTATTATTCGAAAAAATAAGTCAAACTCCTTACTTACCTTTAAGCGTATCCACACGTTAGATTGACAAAGACAATTTCAATTTCGTGATGGGATTACTAAGCAATGGATATTAGCTTCACAAAGCTAATATATAGTTTTCTCTCTTATACTTCTTTTTCTTTTTTGTATTTTGTTCAAAAGAAAGCACACACACTTTTCTTTAAAATGATGCTTTTAGTTAATGCAAGCAAAGGAAAGATAACATCACTTAATTGAAGTCTTAACTCTTAAGTTTTTTATTTTAACAATTTAATTCCAAATTGAATTCAAATGTCATTTGATTCCAATACGTATAACACATTTATCAATTTCATTCATCAAATGAATGAATTCATGCCATGTATTTAACAAATTCCAAATTGATTTCAAATATAATTTGACTTCTTCATCATACGTATAACACTCACTTAACTTTTCTTTCATCAAATAAATAAAATCATGCCACGTGTTAAGTTATGATTAGTGATTCAATTAACATTAATCAAATTATGTAATAATAATATAATATATTAATCAAATTAATATATTAATATATTATAAGAAAGAGAAATATATATATATATATATATATCTATATCTGTATCTATATCTATATAACATATATTATATTATTTATTACTTTAATAATATAAATACATAATGATTATTTATTTATTTATATATTACTTTAATATATTAATATTTAAATATTAATATAATATTAAATACACTGAATCTCAACCATTGATTCAAAATGAATGAGTAAAAATTAATCATAGGCTTGACACTTGGTATCATCACATGGTGCCATTTGTCAACTAAAGAACTATTTGATTAAATAACATTTAAATAATCAATAATGAATAAACTCATTTATTCATTAATATCTTATTAAATATGTTGGGTATATAGTTCGGTATGCCTAAGGCTAGTGAGTCTACAAGGTCCGAGTGGCCTATACAAAAAGTACACGACTTCTTCAAGGGATAGGATGTTGCCACGTCAAGGTAGAAGCTGAGAGGATGCATCTTATTTATGAAAAGGGGGGCAACCATCATTAAGGACAGTTAGATCTTTACAGGCTCAAGGTGTTGTAATTCTAGAAGCCAGTCATAATTTGCCACGTGATGGATGCAGGCAAGTTTTTAGATGAGCATTTAAGAGTAGCCAATAGGCATGTCTTTTTGAATAAGTATTTTAGTTTTTGTCAAAAAGCAGTTATTTTTTACTAAAATTAGGAGGTTTGATGTTAGGTATCTAATTCGGTATACCTAAGGCCCATGAGTCTACAAGGCTCGAGTGGCCCGTATGTGGAAGTTGATAAGAGTTCCAAGACCTAGCGTTACCCGAGAAGAGCTGCCCTGATAGTAAAAGGTACACGACTTCTTCGTAGGTTAAAGCCTGGTGGAATAAGTTAGTCTCAGATCGACATTCCAGGTTGATATACAAGTCTTAGCTATAGCTTACGAAGGTCTCAGTTATAAAGGTCTCGGCTATAGCTTATAAGGGTCTCGGTCATAAAGGTCTTGGCCATAACTTATAAAGGTTTTAGATATGTAATTTTTAAGCTCATTTTAGATGGATAAAGGAGTCTCAAACAAACTCCCGAAACCTCACCATAGTCATGTATTTATAAAGGATTCGCTTCTTTCCCAAATTCTCTCCAAATTATTCCATAATAAAGATTTTTATCTATTAGAACTTCTTACGTAATAAGAATCCTGAAGGTAAGTTTCATCTAAAAGGCTCATGATCCCATAAAATCAGGAAATTGATACTTAACTTATGGAATCTTCGTGATCCTCGTGCGGTGAGATATTTGTTTCCAGATTCTGTAAGAATTTTTTCATAATTGGGAGAGGTCAATATCTATAAAAAGAGACTAGCTATAAGCAGGTATGACTACTGAAAAACTTGGCAAAAAAAGAAACTTAATTCTCTAAAAAATATTCACAAGTAAAATTCTGACTTAAGTATCGGAGTGTTTTCGTCGGACAACCGACTTTTACTCTTGAGATTTCGTTGTAGTTGTAGGTTGGAAAAACGTCTAAAGAAGAAGAAGATTGTTGTTGATATATAGGATCTATAAGAGGGATTCTTATAGCATCAACAAAATATCTTATATATATTCGTAAATCATATTTATGTTATCTCATAAATTACTAAAATATTTTCCACGCATACGGGTGCTAGCCCGTCCTAGTCATAAAATTTATTCTTTACAATAAAGAATTAAATTGCTATCCAATCAAAATATCGAAACAATATCATTAACTAAATTAATGATTATTTTATAATAGCAATTACCATCATCATTAAGTAACCGACTAATGTGTACGACTACTTAGGTTTATTATGAGCTGGACATAAATAAATACTAACTTTTTGGTATTTTTTTAGTACAACTCTTTGTAACAAAGTTCTCAATAATCACGAGTGACCTCTAGTAAAATGTCATAACTCCTAGACACAAATGAATGAATATATCAGATAAACCCATATAGTCGTACGTGTATGTAATAAAGTCTTTTTGCTGTCGACTCCCAATTGAGTATGGGTCATGGTATCGTCAAACCCCTGGCTCAATTATAGGATCAAAACCTTAAATTATATAAATGATTCATTTATCTACAAAAACACTTTTTTGAACATACACGCTTTAGCTAAATACTTTATTCCCGTTTATGACAGTGCTACATAAGATCTCAAGCTTTAACATCTAAGCCAGCAGATTCCATTTTGGTTATCACCTATCTTCATATATTTAAACATATTGCTAGCAAGTTTCTTTCACTTGGCGTGGCTAACCTGATACTATATACACAAGTGAACAATATGTCTTAATGCAAATGACAACTATGACACCTCAGGTCATAGGATTAGTGGTATACTGGTATGACTGTGTGATGTATCATTAACTGTGGATAATCACTTATGTGATTTGTTACATTTAGTCACGTTTGGTAATACGTTCACTAATGTATTACCTATGTTCATGCTCTCGTGACATGAGACGTCACCCAACTATTAGTATCCAATACTAATCCTTGGTAGAATCAAACATACCAGTCATGCAATGTTATATTCTTATATGACATTACCTCAACCGAGAACTGATTCAGATGTATTTTAAATCATAAACTCTATACTTATATCTACAACTCTTTGCAGATAGAGTCTTGACGTCATAATATATTATGGGATCTCATTTTGTATTTTATATATAATATAAATTAGCAATCAAATATGCAAAATGATATAAAAGTTATTTTATTAATCATAAACAAATTTACAATTAATTACAAAAATATATATACAAGGAATAATATTCCTACACCATATGACACAATTGGCTTTAGGGCATATCCTCAACAAACTCCCACTTGCACTAGAGCCAATCACCATGGTAACTGTTTATCTGTTATAAACTCTCTAATCAAATGGTATTTTCTTTGGATATGTTTAGACTTCTGCTAAGACCTTAGTTCCTTAGCTTGAGCTATAGCTCCATTATTATCACAGTACAAAGTTCTTGGGTTAACTATGAAAAAAACCACTACGAGTTCTGTCATAAACTTACAGATCTAGATAGCCTCTTTCGTAGCTTTAGAAACAACGACATATTGAACTTCTGTAGTGGAGTCAGCTGTGGTAATCTACTTGGAACTCTTCCAACAAATAGCACCTCCATTACATATAAAGACAAATGCAGAAATAATCTATCATCCACATCTAATTGGAAATCAGAATTAGTGTAACCTTTAAGTTTTAACTCACTACCCCCATAGCTCAATACCAAATTTTGAATTCTTTTCAAGTACTTAAGGATCATTTTGACCACAGTCCAATGTTCTTCTCCAAGATTTGCCTGATATCAACTTGTAATACTCATAACATACGCTATATCAGATCCAGTATATAGTATAACGTACATAAGACTACCTATTATCAAAGCATAAAGAATCTTTTGCATACGCTCACACTCAGCTTCAATCTAGGGTCCTATCTCTCTCGAGAGATGAACGTCATGACTGCAGGGTAAGAAACCCTTCTTACAGCTATCCATACTAAATCTCTTTAATACTTTATTTATGCATAGACTTTGGAAAATACATATGATTTGTTTTGCTTTATCCCTATAAAGGCGAATACCCAAAATGAAGGTCACTGCTCCTAGATCTTTCATGGAGAAAACATTAAATAACCACAATTTAGCCTCAAATAACATACCCACATTATTTCCTATAGTAGTATGTCATCTACATTCAATACAAGAAATGTAATGGCATTGTTATTATCTTTTCTATAGACACATGATTCATCAATATTCTTGATAAAGCCAAATAATTTAACTGCATCATCGAATCGTATGTTCCAATTTCTAGAAGCTTACTTTAATCCATAAATGGATCTATGCAACTTACATACCTTATGACTATTATTAGATGCAACAAAACTAATGGGACGTTGCATGTATATGAACTCCTCAATAAAACCATTAAGGAAGTTCGTCTTTAAATCTATTTGTCATATCTCATATAATGATATCATGTTGATGATTTAAATATGAAATTGATGACATCATAATATGTATTTTTATACATTTTTTATGATGACTAAGTTTATCATAATGTCAAGTTAATATGTGATGATAAAATGAATTTAGACTTGTTGAGAATCAAGTAAAGTGTGTATAAATGTGCTTATAATCAATCTTAACAAATCTATATGAATAATGCCTTTAAAGTTTAACAAGATTGATATATTGACCAGATCGATACCTGAATTCAAGGAGATCGATACTTTGCAATTCTAAAGAGTTGTAAAATATTTACAAAATAGACCAGATTGATACCCAAGTTCAAGGAGATATATACTTTGTAATTCTAAAGAGTTGCAAAATATTTACAAGACAGACCAGATCGATACCTGAGTTTAAGGAGATCGATACTTTGTAATTCCAGAGAGTTATAAAACATTTACAAGGCAGACAAGATCGATACCAGAGTTTAATGAGATCGTATTTTGTAATTCTAGAGAGTTGCATAATATTTACAAAGCAGATCAGATCGATACTTGAAGGAAGGAGATCGATACTCGTTAATTTCAGAGAGTTAAAAATTATTTACGAAGTAAGCCAAATCAATATATTAAGAAGGATGAATCAATACTCGAGATGAAATCCCAACTCAAATTCAAACTATAGCTAATTTAAAGCTCAAAAGTAACTTCTGCAGCATTTATGGCAGACATTAAATGCACCAAATCAAGCCGTTGAACATAAGAGTCTTTACAAAGAGAATGAATATAAATAGAAGAAAAAAAGACAAAGGGAATACACAGAGCTTATTGCAAACAATTGCAAAACATTCTTAAGAATATTTTCAACGTGAATAGCATGTTTCTCTCTCTACTGTAAAATTTTCATTTATTTTTATGAGAGAAATTTTCCTTGTACAAGTATATTGATACATTTGCTCTATTGTGAGAGATTAAAAACAATATTATCATTTTGAAATTGTATTGAGTTCATCTTTACCTAAAGTTAAAGAAGATTGTATTGTGTTACTTTTCACCTGGAAAAAATAAATGTACGGTTGCCATTTACCTCAGAAGGCGTTGTTGTAGGTTTTACTTAGCCCGAAGAAATAAAGAGATAGTTGAACCTCAGCGGTGATCCATAATCGAGAAAGTGGATGTAGGCCAAGCATTACCAAACCACTATAAACTTTGTATTTGTTTTCTCTCTCTACTATTTTATTTATTGTACTACATTGCATTCATTTTTAGATTTTAATTTTCTAAAAACCTAATTCACCCCCTTCTTAGATGTTACCAATTAAGCCAACAAGTGGTATCAGTGCCTAACTCTGTAAAATATGATTAACAACTTTGAGAAATGATCAAAAAAGGCATTTAGCAGCAAGATATATAAGTAGTTTAGGGACAATCCACAGATAGATCATCATTCATCAATGGAACCGATTATGCCTATTACAAAAAGAGGATACAAACCTTCTTGATAACTCTATATTTGAAATCTTAAACATTATAAAAGATTAGTACTTTCCACCTACAACAAAGTATGTATTAACTAGAGAAAGAAAATTAAAGCCAAAGAGAGAATGAACACCTGAAGAAAGAAATAGATTCACTCTAAATGGTAAAGCTACAAACATACTTTATTGTGCTTTAGATAGAGTTGAATTTAATAGAATTGCAGAATGTGAAACCGCTAAGTTTATTTGGGACAGGCTTGAGGTCACACATGAGGGCTTTAGTAGAGTTAAAGACTCAAAAATTAGCATGTTAATTCATGACTATGAATTGTTTAAAATGAATTGGCATGAAAGCATTAAGGATATGTTTACTTGGTTTACTGACATTACTAATGAGCTTAAAGCTCTTGATAGATCTTATTCTAATGCAGATGTTGTCACCAAAATCTTAAGGAATCTACCAAAAAGCTAGAAAGCCAAGGTGACAACGATTAGAGAAGCAAAAGACTTAAGGACATTGTCACTTGAGGAGCTTCTCGGATTACTCATAATGTATGAGTTGGAAGATAGAAGGAATGATAATGAAGCTATAGAAAAAAAAGAAAAAAACGCTGCCTTAAAGATCACCAAAAAGGAAGAAGAAGACGATAAAAGTGAAGAAGAATTCGAGGAAGACGAATTTCTTCTCATGGCCAAGAAACTGAAAAATTATTTCAAAAAAGATAGGCATATAAGAAAAAACTAGAGAAGAAGAGACTTCTTAAGAAATGAAAAGTTTAAAAGGAATAGTGAAAAGGAGAAGGAGAATGAGAAGGAAAAGGAAAGAGAAATCATCTGCTATAAGTGTAAGAAACCGAAACATACAAGATCCGAATGTACACTAAGGAAGGAGAAGAAGGACAAGAAAAGAATAAGGCTATGAAAGTGACATGAGATGACTCATCAAGTGAAAAGAGAACCTTATCATCAAAAAATGAGCGAGCTAACTTCTGCCTCATGGGAAAGCAAGATGATGTGGTAATTTCCCTTGACCAAAATTCTTCATACTATGACATATGCATAAGTAGTGATAACGATGACTTACTAGGAGATGATTTATGCATGAAAAACTTAGAAATGATTTTCAGAAATTATATGTTAAGCATAAAGAGGTAAAGAAAATAAATTCCTTAATGCTAAAAGAAAATGATTCCTTAAAATTAAAAGGTAGTGAACTTGAACTTAAAAATGAATCTAGCATGTCTAAGGAATGTAATACATTAAAAGGTGAAAATAAGATCATGAAAGATAAAATAACTTCCCTTAAAGAAATGTTAGCAAAATTTACACAAGGAAAATAAACCTTAAATAAACTCTTAGGTAGTTAAGGATTAGTGTTTGATAAAATCAGACTTGGCTACAAATAAGGAACGAAATAAAAGTCTTATATAGACTACTTTGTGAAATCCACACAACAAGTAACATCATCTATTACTTATCATTATTGTAATAGCAAAGGTCATTATAGCAACACATGTCTACATAAGAAGAATAAGTATAATGGACCTAAGATGATGTGGGTACATAAGGGAACAAAACTAAAGGAAATTATGCATGCTAAAATGGCTAAGACTTTTTAGGGTAGAATTAATGCTTCTGGACCTAAAGTCACTTGGGTACTAAAATAAACTTGTCCATTTTGTAGGTACCGCATTTGAAAAGCAACAAGTACAAAAAGAAGTGGTTCTTCGATATTGGTTGCTCAAGACACATAATGGGAAATAAGAGGCTATTTCTTCATTTAAAGAAAGAAGAACGAAAAGATATAATTTTTTGAGATAATAACCGAGGCAAGGTGAAAGGTATTGGTACCATTAGTATTAATTTAATTTTAATTAAAGATGTTTTGTATGTTGAAAGTCTAAAGTATAAATTAATTAGCAATAGTCAATTATGTGATTGTGGATATAAAGTCATATTTCTTAATAATAGTTGTGAAATAAGATGAGCATGCAAATAATTTATTATATGCACCTAGGAACAATGATGTGTATATCATAGAACTAGAAAACTTGGATGAAATGAATGACATTTGCACTCTTGGATGTGGCATAGAAGATTAGGACATTATAGTATGGATCTTTTGCAAAAATTTACTAACAAAGCTTGTTAGGGGATCTGCCCAATCTAAAATTCACAAAAGACAAAATATGTGGTCCTTGTCAACTAGAAAAACAAGTTAAGACATTCTTCCCAAAAATTTAGTTTCTATAACAAGACATTTAAAACTCTTACATATGAATCTTTTTGGACCAAATAGAGTAGTGTCCTTAGGAGGAAAACTTTATGCATATATAATAGTTGATGATTACTCTAGATTTAATAGGGTATTTTTCTTAAATAGCAAGACCAACACATTTGAAATATTTGAGAAATTTTCAAAGAAGATTCAAAACAAAATAGGTTATAAAATCGTAAAGATTAGAAGTGATTAAGGTAGAGAGTTTGTAAACAAAGATTTTGAAAATCTATGTAGTGAGAATGAATATTTTCACAACTTTTTTGTATACAAAACCCCACAATAAAATAGAGTTGCCGAAAGAAAGAATAGAACTTTACAGAAAAAATGGGTAGAACAATGCTAAGTAAATATAACCTACCAAAATATTTTTGGGCTAAGGCTATTAATACTACATGTCACATAACAAATAGGGTTCTAATTAAAAAAATATTGAATAAAACTCCATGTGAGCTAATCTTTCAAAGAAAACCCAAGATTAAATACTTTAAAGTATTTGGATACAATTGTTATATTCTTAATATTAAAAACAATCTTGAAAAATTTGAGCCCAAATCTGATCTAGGAATTTTTCTAGAATACTCGTCTAAAAACAAAGCCTATAGAGTTTTCAATAGAAGAACTTAAGTTGTGGAAAAAAGTGTATATATAACATTTGATGAATTTGATCCCGACTTAACTAAATTAATTGTTAAAGAAAAAAAAAAGGAATTAAAAGTCATTGAAAACTTAGAAAACTTGAACTTAAATGATACATATTTAGAAAAAGATAATGAAATTGTAGTAGAAGAGGAAACCACTAAAGAACTTCCCAAAGCATGGAAATATGCATCTAATCATCTAAAAAATTAATAATAGTAAATTCCTCACAAGTAGTCAAAACTAGAAGAAGGGTAAGAGAGATTGATGAAAATCTAAATGAAGTTTAAAACATAGTATTTGTCTCTCAAATCGAGTAAAAAACAAGTTTAAAAAGACCTAGAGAATGAAAATTGGTTAATGGTCATGTAAGAAGAATTAAATCAATTCTAAAGAAATAAAGTTTGGATATTAGTACCTAAACCTAATGATTATTCAACTATAGGTACCAAATGAGTGTTTAGAAACAAACTCGATGAGAATGAGAATATTTCTCGAAATAAGGCTAGACTAGTGGCACAAGGATATAGTCAAGAAGAAGAAATAGATTATAATGAAACATATGTTCTTGTAGTTAGATTAAAAGCCATTAGAGTGCTTTTAGTCTTTGTATGTTATAAAAACTTTAAACTCTATCAAATGGATATCAAAAGTGCATTCTTAAATAGTTTTATAAATGAACAAGTTTATTTAGAACAACCTCCCGGTTTTGAGAACTATAAATTTGCTAATCATATCTGTATATTCACTAAGGCACTCTATGGTTTAAAACAAATACCAAGAGTTTAGTACGAAAGACTTAGTGAATTTTTGCTAAAACACAACTTTGTAAGAGAGAGTGCTGATACTATGCTTTTTATTAAAATCAAAGATGATGTTATTTTACTAGTTCAAAGTTATGTTGATGATATCATCTTTAAAAGCACAAATGAGTCATTGTACATTGAATTGTTAAATCTTATGAAAAGTAAATTTGAAATAAGCATGGTAGGAGAACTAAATTTCTTTTTAGGACTTCAAATTAAACAAACAAATGATAGAATTTATATCTCCTAATCAAAATACATTAAAGAATTGTTAAGAAAATTTGACATGATAAAGGGCAAATCCATTCAAACTCTTACGAGTACTTTTATTTCATTAGATAAAGATGAAATATGAAAGAATGTAAATTAAAAGCTATATAGAGGCATGATAGAATCACTACTTTATTTGACTGCCTTTAGACTCGACATTCTCTATAGAGTGTGTGTATGTGCTATGTTTCAATCTAATCCTAAGGAATCACACCTTATAGTAGTAAAACGAATTTTTAGGTACTTAAGAGGCACACTTAACTTATGATTATTTTATCTAAAGGATGGTAAGTTTATCTTGAAAGGCTATTCAGATGCTGATTATGGAGGATGTAAAGTGGATAGAAAAAGTACAAGTGGTACTTATTACTTCTTTATAAATGCATTAGTATTTTAGTTTAGCAAGAAACAAAACACGGTTATTTTCCACTACCGAAGCCGAATACATGTCCATAGATTAGATCTTAGTCAAATTCCAATTTTATATGATAACACAAGTGTCATAAACTTGACTAAGAATCTTGTTCGTCACTCTAGGACTAAGCACATAGAAATACATCACCATTTCATTAAAGATCATGTTAGTAAATGAGATGTTTACATAGAATATGTCAACATAAATCTTCAATTAGCTGACATCTTCACTAAACCACTTGATAGGGATCATTTCTGCGTAATTAGAAATGAACTAAAGAATGATAGAAATTGATTGAATCATGTTTGAACTTGTTTATGTGTAAATTGGTTGAAAATCGTTTTTGGAAGAATTCGGATCCACACTTTTATCACAAAGTATTAATACTGTAATGCCTTCAAAAGAGTTTGAAGTATGATTTTTTCTTAAATTACAAGACTTAAATAATGTGGAAGCATTATAGTTGAACTCACACTTTCATAAATATTCCTTAATCACAAACCTACTTTTAAACAACTTATAAAACTTAATAATAACGGAACTCTTAAATCTTAAAGAACCAAGGAACAATAAATGCTTAACCAAATCTATCTGCTATAAGCTTAACTTAAATTATCTAGGAATCACAATAAATTATAATGAGTTTTAAGCTCAGTAAGTATACTAGTTTTCATATACACAAAATATATACATACTTATATATAATGCATGCATATTATATGACACAAGCTAAAAACCATGATCATTTCAAAACTTTCATAATACTTAAACATTGTACTAGTTTCTTTTAAAATTTACTAGAAATATCTCCATTCAATTACTATTTAGTAGGTCTTCACTTATCACTTATCACTGATTGAGCCAATATCACACGTCGATGATATACCGTATCTGAGGTAAGCGTAAGTGAGACTTATGATTTCAAAAATAATGAATACTCATGCTCGAATGTAAGAGCCACTCCCTCACCCTAATTAATGGTAAGTTCTCTCACATGTATAAAAACTTCTTCACATGAATGTAAAGACTACTATACTTAGGGGTGTACAGAATAAAGGACTCTGAAGGTGGTTCCTGCCACTAAGGCATAGCAAGCAGCTCCCATATTCCAATCACAGAATAAATAACTCTGGAGGTGACTTTTGCCATGAAGGTGTAGCACGCAGCTCCGATATTCCAATCACAAGATAAAGGACTATAGAGATGGCTATTTCCATGAAGGCGTAGCATGCAACTCCCATATCATACGAAACACTTAACAATACTTATCAATATATCAAACTCGAAGGAATAGCTACACATATAAAGGCACCTTACAAACTTGTAATTGCCTACTAAGTAAGTAATGAAGTTTGATTCCCTAATACAAAAATCTAAACTTTCATGAACATTTTTAAACAAAACTACTTCTTATCACTTAAAACACAATGCATATGTTCTTGCTTCAATGTCAATGTACATAACTTATAAGCAATCACATATAAACACATTATCATGAATAACTATATAAACACATAATAATGCAAAATCAATACTCTCATAATAACATGTAATTGAGAAATACTTTTAAAAACACAATCAAACATATACATAAGTTTATTCTAATTATTTTTAAAAGTCTAGTATACTTATGTCTTGACGATCATAACCCAATTAATTTAAGTACTTGGACTTATAATCAAATATTTAACATTCATAAGCTTTGTACATGCTATTCAAAAGTATAACATAACTCATTAGATCTCAATTGTACCACTTATATCATCTATTTCATTTAACTACTTAATATTCTTAAATTTGTCAAAATATGACCTTATGTTGTTTAAGGATTTTTTTTCTACCTTAAATGACGTTATTTCCTTATGAAATCATAACAAAATATTTAATAAACATAACATAAGACCATATTAAAATGTGGACCTCTAACTCTTCTTAAAACTATTTCTTTTTCATATCCTAAATTTGATCATTTATCCTAACAGTGTTAGGAAATATACTGAGTGATCTTCAATATTTGATTTTTAGACAAATTTAGTTTTGAAAACTTCAAATTCTGACAACAGAAATCAATAGTGAGCTATGTTCATTTATAATTTCATATTAATTCGAAAACAAAAAATTTGAATCTAAAATTTTAATATGATATAACCGACACACTTATAAATAAGTTTGCAAATTTTCATAATTTTTTAAGTCGATATGATTAGCTAAACAAATTTATTCGTTCAGCTATTCTATAAAAATGACCAATTTTAGCATTTTAAGGTCAATTTCAAAAAATCATTAAAAATTGAAAACTTAATATTTTTTTATGAAACAAAGTTCATAATAACCCTAAAGATGTCTAATTTATTCACCTAAATTAGCTTAGTCAAATTCGTAACACATAATTTTACAAAATTCACGCATTAAACTACTATCATATATCAATTCTACGAAATGTTTCTTTTCCTCTATTATTACTCCACAAAACAATATCTCTAATTTTTAATTATAAGAAATTAAGATTTAAACACCCTAATTTGATTACATAATTATAATCACCATAAATATTAAAACATAGATAACAAAATACAATCCTAACTAATGATAATCATTAATTCTTATAAACCAATATAAAAATCAAGCATAAACTTACCAATTTTCTCATTTTCTTATGTTTCTTCTTCTTCTTCTTCTTCTCTATCTCTTATTCTTACGGCTTCTCCACTCTCAATTTTTCAAATATCCTAAAACAAAATTTAGGTTTAATTTTACTTATTGGGAAAATTTCAATTCAGCCCCTTGACTTAATTCTTTATCTATTTTACCCAATAGTTATTATTTATTACTGAAAATATTATTATATACTATTTTATACTTATACCTCTGAAAAATTAACAAATTATAGATATAATTATAAGTATATACTTTAAGAAAATGTGGGTGTTACAGATACATTTATAATGGATCGATGTGCCACTGAAATTGTATCAATACCCGTAATCCATAAATGTATTGATACTAGAATTCATTTTGTGTTTGTATCGATACTTTCCCCATTTGTATCGATACTTTGACTCTAATCGATGGGTGTACCTCAAAAATTTCAAAAGACTCATAATTAGCTGCCAAAATTAAAATGCGCATTAAAGAACATGCTCAAATATCGATATTTGTTCATCTTCCAACCAGCATGTATTGATACATTCATTACAAAGTATCAATACTTGTGCTTGTAAAGGCAAAAGTATCGATACCTCTTCAAGAAAGATTGATATCTCTTCTCATATTTAATAATGGATCGTTACATTCTTCAAGTATATCAATACTTTTGCGTGAATTCACGTCTAAAAAGTGTTCAAATCTAAAAGTATCGATATTTTCTTTTCACTCACAAACTCATAACTCTCTCTCTCTAAAAACCTTAGCCAATCCTCTAGCCTTCAAATCACTAAATCTGTTTCACAATGCCTAGAACTGAGAATCTAGATGTAGGACAACGCAAGAGACAAAGACCTAATGAGGCTTCGACCTCCAATCCTGACTTTCCAAATCGAGAAGCAGAGGATTGATACTTTTCACTCTACCTAAATAAAAAATATCTCTTAGTAGGGTAATAGATTTTCTATTTTTAAAGTCTATTAACTTGCCCTATCTCCGCTAGTTTGAAGAATTCGGATAGAAGCATTTTCTTCAATAGAAATGCAAATGCTTTAATACTCTTGTCAAAGTATTCTACTCAAATTTGGACGCAAAGGATCCCCATACTGGAAGGATGAAACTAACCGAATTCACCACCCTCATTCAATGACACATCTTTGAAGTAGCTATAACACTTGCAATTTTAAAATTTTATAACTGTAGTATTCACAGTATTTAAAAATTTTAATAGAATAATTTGATATTATTTAGTTAAATTAAAATTTCATGTAATTTAAAATTTTTGGATAAATTTAAAATTTTATTTAGGCATAAAATTAATTTCATAAAGTTGGGTTATGAGGAAATTTGGACTAAGGAAATAGTGCTTGAATTAATTTTGGACTTAATTGTAAAGATTTTGAAATATTAAAAGTTATTTTATAATTTTTTTAAAGGAACTAAAATTAATTCTTTTTAAAGTTTTAGGTTATTTGTATAATTTTAAAAAGTATAGGGATCTCTATGAAATTTTGCTTATCAAAACATATAAAATTTGGCATTTGTTTCTTTCTTTCCCATAATCATTCGGCTTTTTATTTCTTAAAAAAAAAAACAGATGCTTGGCCTCTCTCCTCTCACAAATTTCAGCCAATTTACTTTGAATTTGAACGATTTTCTTTCACATTCTAGTTATGTTATGCTTTATAACGGGTTAGAAGCTTAAATATTGATTTTAAGTATGAATTGAAATTGAAAAATATTATTTATTCGAGAAAATTTTACTTAATTTTACACAGAAAATGTTATATTGTGTTGAATTGGAGTAGAAAATGTAGTATTAAGTTGATTTGACATTAATTTAAGTGTTGATCAGAAGAAATTAAGATGCTTTGTTCTCGGATAAACAATATTTTTGAAGATGCTACAGTATTTTTAAATGTGTTACAGTAACTTCGATCTGTATAGTAAATTTGATATAAACAGTATGTAACTACAGTAGCCTCCTATGAACAGTCTTTGCTAAAGTATCTACAGTGAATAGTATTTAGATAAAAGCCATCTTGTTTTGCTTAGACAAAAATGTGTAAATTTAGGATAATCGAAAATAAGATTTAGAATAAATTAGCAATAAAAATTCATTATTGAAAATATGAAAAATGAAATTAGTTAGTTGAACTTAGTTAAATGCATTGAAGTAAGGAATTTATTCATATTTTCCGCAAAAATTGCATTTAGTGCAATTATATTGATTCTTTAAATAGTAGAATTCATAAGTTATGCATATGTGATATTAGGTTATGATGATCCAAGAGAAGAACTAAGTAAGCGTAAAGGTTGTTAGTGGGAGTGATTATCCTCCCTTTGTAGTAAGTAAATCGTGCATGCATTTTACTGCTTTTGAAATAATATGATATCTGAGCATGTGTTTGAAAATAATATGAAAATTGATAATTTTAAATGTTTTATATGCTGATATCAAATTCATGAAATGATTATTGAAAGTGATGTCGATGTGTAAATATTTATGAATAAAAAAAATTTTATGACTCTAGTCGTTAATTAATGTTTATTCTGATTTGGCTGGGTCTCGTGTTAAATGCGGTACTTGTGAGTTATTTACAATTTTGTTTAATATACTACGCACATTTCTATTATGTTTGAAATAGAAAGATTGTCCGCTTTAAGCAGAATACATGATCATGTTCTGGATTCGGGTCACTATGGGTGCAGGTGATATTAACTAACTGAGCCATTCTGAAAATATTTGAAATATGAATAAATTTTTTTGTTAATTGATAGTTTAACAATTTATTGATCCGTTTGTGTAAATATTATTGCTTTGAAAAGAAAAGAAATATGTTCTGTATCACATCGACATTAGAAAACTTACATGATTTACTCAGTGAGATTATATTTCACTCTTTATTGTAAAAATTTTATTTTCAGAGAATAGTACGTAAAAGTGACAAAGAAGGAGTGCAAGGTTAGTTAAATATAAATGAAAATTTTGGTATATGTGTAATTAATAGAATAATTATAAGTTTGAGAGCTAGTTATATGGATAACTCTTTGTACTTGTAAGGAATTTAAAAATTGTAGACATTTAAGAATCATGTAATAGTAATATTCTTTGTATAAAATGATGTAGCATTATGCAATATTGATTAATTGAATAAATATGAGAATGAGGTGTTACATAAGCACTGAAACACTGTCAAGAGTTACCAGAATACCAATGGGAGGCTACTTCCATCCCACCAGTCACTTTCAAGCTATTGAAGCTTGCAAAGTTATCCTCAAGAATCCAAATTTTACCGAAGTCAACTATAAAACTGTACACCTAGGGTTCCACGAGAGAATTCTGCACTTGATCATGTCTCATTGCTTGAACATAAGGTCGTGTAGATTCTCCGAAATGACACTAGAAGACATGTGGTATATGAAGTCTATCATGGAAAGATGGAGGCTAAATTTGCTTGGATGGATGCTCTCGGCCATCTTTCGCACAACCACTACCAAGGCTACTCATCTTCATTATGGGTATGTTATCTCCAACATAATCACTGATGGACCCACACATATCTACCTGGATGTCACATGATTGAGCCTCCATCTACTGCTATGTTATCGAAGATCATGCTCCGACACATGCATTATGAGTGCACAGTGGATGGGAAATGGATAGTTTAGGTGCGTTATAGGTATTTTCACGGTAGGGATCAAGCAGAGGATGTGGTTCAACAAGCTGAAGATGTTGGACCAAAGAATGACCTAGAGGCTTTTGCTGACGTGTATAGAGTAGCAGACACAACATAACCTCCCTCACTAGCTCCTTCAGCTCAGATAGAACTAACATCTCAGCCACCTCTTCCCTCTTTAGCATTTATGACCATCTTGGCGAACATTCAAGCCAAGATGACTCGTATGGAAGAGAGGGTGGAAATTTCATTACTAGCTTTGATGAGCAACTCCCCGGCCTTGAGACCATGGTCATAACGTAAATGTATAAGATTGAAGAGCATCTTTCTTAAGGTGACCAAGGCATCACATAGCTTGGACGACTCGGACTCAAGTTCTATTGTGAAACTCGTAAGTTTATGCAGACCTTAGCTAGAGTAGCCACCCAATCACCTTTACCGGCATATCCCGGACCCACGACCTCTTTTGTCAAACCAAGACCTCTTCCACAAGCCTCACAACTTAGCACATGTCATCTTGTCGACTTAGATATCGATAGTGATAGCCTAGACGACCATATCTATGAAACCTTGTGAAATTGCTTATATGTGTTCCTCTAATGTTTCTCTCTATGTAATTTTTGCTTTTGAATTGTTTGTGATGATATTGACTTAATGTTTAATAAAGAAAAGTGATTTTCTTTTCCAAGTAATCTCAGTTGCTTTGTTCACATGTCGTGTATTGCTATGTTTCCTTATTTATTTGCGTATGTGTGAAATTTTCCTTCTTTAATTGTTGACAACAAAAGGGAGAAACTTGATAACTGAACATGATATCTGCAAACTAATTGATTCAATTGGAAACATATTCTTAAAGAGGAGAAACTTAATAATTAAACAATAATTAAATTCTAACTTGAGCATCATATTAAGGGGGAGAAAGAACAAAAGTTGACATTAAAGCAAAGAAAGAGTTTAAAATGACTTAATTAATCTTAAGGGGGGAGTTAGACACTTTAATTGATTAAAAATTCTTAAAACACACTAAGTTTTTGTCGTCATCAAAAAACGGGGGATTGATGATATCATATTGATGGTTTAAATATAAAATTGATGACATTATGATATGTATTTATATATTTTCGATGATGACTAAGTTTATCATAATGTCAAGTTAATATGTGATGATAAAATAGATTTAGACTTGTTAAGAATCAAGTAAAGTGTGTATGAATATGCTTATAATCAATCTTAACAAATCGTTGTGAATAGTGCCTTTAAAGTTTAACAGAATCGATATGTTGAAGCAAGAGATCGATATATCTAGTGACCAGATCGATAACTGAGTTCAAGGAGATCGATACTTTGCAATTCTAGAGAGTTGCAAAATATTTACAAGGCAGACTAGATCGAGACCTGAGTTTGAAGAGATTAATACTTTGCAATTCTAAAGAGTTACAAAGTATTTACAAGGTAGACCAGATCGATACTTGAGTTTAAGGAGATCGATGCTTTGTAATTCCAGAGAGTTGCAAAATATTTATAAAGCAGACTAGATCGATACTTGAGTTTAAGGAGATCGATACTTTACAATTCTAGAGAGTTATAAAATATTTATGAAGCAGACCAGATCAATACCTGAAGGAAAGAGATTTATACTCATTAATTCCAAAAAGTTGAAAATTGTTTATAGAGTAAATCAGATCGATATATTAAGAAGGATGAATCGATACTCGAAATGAAATCCTAACTCAGATTTAAATTGTAGCTAAAACGGATCGATACACCTTCAAAAAGGATCGTAGAATCTTAATTCTCTTTTTATTTGTTTCTCTATTTCAGCTTTGAATTCTTTGAACTTTTAAAAAAATTCAAATTTGTACTTCAATAAGTACACATAACTATATCGTGAAATTAATTCTTTACAATAAAGAATTAAATTGTCATCCGATCAAATATCGTAACAATATCATTAACTAATTTAATGAATATTGTATATGGCAATTATCATCATCATCAAGTAATCGATATGTATATGATCGCTTGGATCCACAGTGAGCTGGATATAAGCGGTTACGAACCTTTTTGCATCACTTCGATATAACTCCTTATAACCGAAGTTCTTAATGATCACGCCCAACCTCTAGCAAGATGCCATGACCCTCAAAGACAAATGAATCCATATAATTGTACGTGCATGTAGTAAAGTCCCTCTGTTGTCGACTCTCGATCGAGTGCAGGTTATGTAATAGTCAAACACTTAACTCAATCATAGGAATAGGGTCTCAAATCATATATAGAATTCGTATATTTGAAAATACGCTTTCAAAAACACGCACTCTGGCCAAAGATTTCATTTCCCATGTATGACTTCCTAGCCTAGAATCTTAAGCTTCAATATCTGAGCCAGCAAATTCCATCTTGGTCATCACTTGTTCTCATACACCAAGAACACATTACTAATAAGCTTCTTTCACCAAGTGTAGATAGCCCTGTGTGATATACACACGTGAACGATGTGCCTCAATACAGATGGTAGCCATGACACTTCAGGTCAAAGGACTAGTAGTACATTAGTACGGCTGTTTGACGTATCATTGACTGTGGATAATCAGTCATGTGATTCGTCACGTTTAGTTAAGCTTATTAACACGTTCTTCAATGCATCATACATGTTTATGCTCTTGTAACATGAGACTCGTCACCCAACTATTAGCATCCAATACTAATCATTGGCAACATCAAACATGCCAGTCATGTAATGTCATAGTCTCATATGACATCATCTCAACTAGAAACTAATTCGGATGTATTCAAATCAGAACTTTGTACTCATATCTACAACTCCTAGTAGATAGAGTCATGACATCATAATACATTACGAGATTTCATTATGTATTATTTATTTATATAAAGCAACTGTAAATGCAAAATGATATAAATACTATTTTATTAATCGTAAACAATTTACAATTAATTATAGAAATATTAATATACAAGGAATAACATCCCTGAACAACATGAAACGATTGGTTCTAGGGCATATCTTCAACAATATATTACTTTAATATATAAATATGTAATCATTATATTGGATATTTAATATTATATTAATATTTGAAAAAGAAATTTCCTTTTTAATGATTACTTTAATCAATATTAATATATTAAATCTTAACCATTGATTCAAAATGAATGGACAAAATTTAATCATAGGCTTGACACTTGGCATCATCACATGGTGCCACTTCATGGTGCCACTTTTTAGCTAAGGAACCATTTGATTAAATAACATTAAATAATAAATAATAAATAAACTCATTTATTTATTAATAACTTATTAAATATCTTATATATATATATATATATATATTCACCCATAAATTATCAAAACATTTCCCACGCATACGGGTGCTAGCACGTCCTAGTCGATAAATTTATTCTTTACAATAAAGAATTAAATTACTATCCGATCAAAGTATCGAAACAATATCGTTAACTAAATTAATGATTATTATATAATAGCAATTACCATCATCACCAAATAGCCAATTAATGTTTGTGACCCTTTGGGTTCGTTATGAGCTAGACATGGATAGATACTAACTTTTGGTATCTTTTCGGTATAATTTTTTTAACCAAAATTTTCAATGATCATGAGTAACCTCTAGCAAGATGTCATGACCCCCAGACATAGATGAATGAATATATTGGATAAACCCATATAGTCGTACGTACATGTAGTAAAGTCATTCTGCTATTGACTCTCAATTGAGTGTGGGTCATGGTATCGTTAAACCTCTAACTCAATTAGAGGATCATAACCTTAATCATATACAGGATTCATATATCCTCAAACATATTTTTTCAAACATACATGCTTTGGCCAAAGACTTTATTCCCGTTTATGACAATTCCACCTAGGATCTCAAGTTCTAACATTTGAGCCAGCAGATTTTATTTTGGTTATCACATGTTTTCCATACACTTAAACACATTGCCAGCAAGTTTCTTTCACCAGGCATGGCTAGCCCGATGCCATATATACAAGTAAACAATGTGCCTCGGTGCAGAAGGCAGCCAGGACACCTTAGGTCATTGGACTAGTAGTACATTAGTACGGCTGTGTGACATATCATTGATTGTGGATAATCACTCATGTGATTCGTTATTTTTAGTCACGTTTAACATGTTCACTAATATATTACCTATGTTCATGCTTTTATGATATGAGACTCGTCACCAAACTATTAATATCCAATACCAATTCTTGGTAGCATCAAAAATACCAGTCATGCAATGTTATATTCTCATATGACATTGCCTTAACCGAGAACTGATTCAGATGTATTTTAAATCATAGACACTGTACTTATATCTATAACTCTTTGCAGATAGAGTTTTAACATCATAATACATCATGGAATCTCATTCAGTATTTTATAAACAATATAAATTAGCAACCGAATATGTAAAATGATATAAAAGTCATTTTATTAATCATAAACTAATTTAAAATTAATTACAGAAATATATATACAAGAAATAATATCCCTAAACTATATGACACAATTCTAAGGCATATCATCATCACATAGAAACTGCATGGTTGGTTAAGAGGCTAACCGACAACGAAAAATAACATGTAAAATGAGACTATCTCAAGGAAAAATGCAACGACAAGGTTGGTAATCTAGAAGCTTGCTTTGGAAAGCTAATTGAGAAGTTGGAGACCAAAAAAGGGGAGGACTACACTCTAAATCCCCATTCTTTTTAATGATTCTAAGTCTTATTCTTCCTAGGAAGTTTAAGATGTCTTAAATAATTTTCTTCATAGGAAAAACTGACCCATCACTACATATGGATTTTTACAAGGAGATGATGTTGAATCAAAGGCTTGATGAGTCTCAGATGTGTCATTTGTTCCTATGACTTTGAAGGGACATGCAAGGAAGTAGTTCACCAGTTTAACCTTAGCAACATCCATAGCTTTGAAATATTGTATGAGGTATTCATTAAAGAGTTCAGAGGGGCGACTATTAGCCTCAAAACCCCTAGTTCGTTATGATGATATTACATGTATGACTTAATCACATTTATGTATTTTCGATGATGATCTAATATTATTCTTGAGGTCAAGTTAAAATAATACGATCTTAACCTTGTTTGAGAAACAATATATATACTTGTTCAAATCAAATGTTTAACAAAACTGTGTAAAAGTGTCTTGAAAGATCAAACAGGATTGATACATAGGAATAACGGATCGATGCAAAGGCAATCAACTCAATACTCGAAGAAAAGCATATCGATACATGCCTATTTAGAGAGATTGCAAAATATTTACAAAGGCAACTAGATCGATACTCGAAGAAAAGCAGATCGATACATACCTGTCCAAAGAATTATAAAATATTTACAAAGGCAACCAGATCGACACTCGAAGAAAAATAGACCGATACATACCTATCCAAAGGTTGCAAAATATTTACAAAGGCAACCAGATTGATACATGCTTGTCTAGAGAGTTACAAAGTATTTATAAAGGCAATCATATCGATACTCGAAGAATAACAGATCAATACATGCTTGTCTAAAGAGTTACAAAATATTTACAAGGTAGACAAGATCAATACCCAAAGATAAACAGATTGATACTTGCCCTGTCTAGAGAGTTGCAAATTACGTACGAAAAGAACCAGATGGGTACACAAAGGTAAAGAGATCGACACTCGAGACTCAGTTTGTACTATTCACATAAAGTGATCGATATTTATTTTACGTTTAAAGTTCAATGGTAACTTTGCAACATTTATGGTGAACATTAAATGCGCCAAATCAAGCTGTTGGACAAAAAGTTGCTTCAAAAATATAAATGATATAAATAGATGAAACACAGTGAAGCAAAGTAAAACTGACAATACAATAAAAAATTAAAGACATTCTTGAATAATATTTTTCAGACGTGAATAGTAAAATCTCTCTCTACTATAAAACTTTCAAATCATGTGTGAGAGATTGATTTTATGTGAGAGCTTACTGCTAATATCTACTCTAGTGTGAGGGCAATAACCATTATACATTTGTAATATTTTATTAAGTATGTCTTCACCCATATTAAAGAAGAGTGTTGTAGGTTTTCCATTTCACCAGTGAAAAGGGAAATGTAAGGTTTTCTTTCACCTTAGAAAAAGTAGATTGGACTTCACTTGACCCGTGAAAAATAAAGAGATAGTAGAATCTCGGTGGTAGTGATCCATATATGAGAGAGTGAACGTAGATCAAGTTTTGCCGAATCACTATAAATCGTGTTTGTCTTTCTCACTCTACTACTATTTTATTTATTGGACTGCATTACATATATTTTTAATTTCTAAAGTTTTTAAAACCCAATTCACTCTTCTCTTGGGTTTTGCCAACTAGGACAACAAGTGGTATTAGAGCTTAATTTAATAAAATAGGATTAATAACCTTGAGAAGTAGATAAAAAATGGCATCTAACAGTAACCTTACACAAGTAGTTGAAGGGCAATCTATAAATAGACCTCTATTTTTCAATAGAATTGATTATGCCTATTGGAAAAAGAGAATGCAAATCTTCTTAACAACTCTAGATTTTGAAATTCTAAGTATTATAAAAGATGGGTATTTTCCACCTACTATAGAGAATGTGTTAACTAGAGAAAGAAAATTAAAACCAAAGATTGAATAGACACTTGAGGAAAGAAACAGATTCACTTTAAACAGTAAAGCTATGAACATATTCTATTACGCCTTAGATAGAGCTGAATTTAATAGAATCTCAGGAAGTGAAACTGCAAAATCAATTTAGGATATGCTTGAGGTAACACATGAAGGAATTAGTAGAGTTAAAGACCTAAATATAAACATGTTAGTTCATGATTACGAATTGTTTAAAATGAAACCACATGATTCATCAAGTGAAGATAGCACCTCATCATCAAAAAATGAAAGAGCAAATTTCTGCCTCATGGGAAAGCAAGAGTATAGGTAACTTCTCTTGATCATAATTCTTCTTATTATAATACATGCACAAGTAGTGATAATGATAACCTACTAGAAGATGACTTGTATACCTTATATGAAGAACTTAGGGATGAATTTCAAAAATTATATGTTAAATATAAAGAATTAAAGAAAATGAACTCCACAAAGATAAAAGAAAATGACTCATTGAAACTAAGAGTTAGTGAAGTTGATCATAAAAAGGACTCTAGCATGATTAAGAAATGTGACACATTATAAAATGAAAATTAAGTCTTGAAAGATGAAATAATCTCTCTTAAATGCATATTAGCCAAATTCACACAAGGAAAAGAAACATTAGACAAACTATTAGGTAGTCAAAGATTAGTGTTCAACAAAGCTGGACTTGGATACAACTAAGGAATTAAACAAAAAGTCTATGCAAATTATTTTGTGAAAGCTAAACAACTAGCAATATCATCCATCACTTGTCATTGTTTCAATAGAAAAGGTTATTATAACAACACATGTTTACACAAGAAAAATAAGTATAATGGATCTAAAATGATGTGGGTACTTAAGGAAACACAACTTAAGGAAATTATGCATGCTAAAATGGCTAAGACCTTCAAGGGTAAAACTAATGCTTATGGACCTAAAGTCACTTAGGTATCAAAATAAACTTATCCATTTTGTAGGTACCGTATGTGAAGAGTAACAAGTATAAAAGGAAATGGTTTCTTGATAGCAGTTACTCGAGATATATGACAGGAAACAAGAAGCTATTTCTCCATCTAAAGAAAGAAGAACGAAAAGATGTAATCATTGGAGATAATAGCCGAGGTAAGGTGAAAGGTATTGGTACCATTGACATTAACTCAATCTCAATTAAAAATATTTTGTATGTTAAAGGTCTTAAGTATAATTTGCTTAGTATTAGCCAATTGTGTGATCATGGATATAAAATCATATTTCTTAAAAATGATTGTGAAGTCTTGGATGAACATGAAAATAAATTATTCTATGCACCTAGGAATAAGGATGTATATGTCATAAAACTAGAAAAAATGAATGAAATGAATGATATATGCTTGCAAGCTCGTTGCAATGATCCTTGGATATGGCATAGAAGGCTAGAACATTGTAATATAGACCTCTTACGAAAAATTGTCAAACAAAGTTTATTAGGAGATATCCCTAATCTAAAATTCATAAAAGACAAAGTATGTGGTCATTGCTAATTAAAAAAACAAGTTAAAACCTCTTTCAAATACAAAAAAAACTTAGTTTCAATAACTAGACCATTAGAGCTTTTACATATGGACCTCTTTGGACCAAATAAAGTAGCATCGTTAGAAGGAAAACTATACATATATGTAATTGTAGACGATTATTTAAGATTCACATGGGTATTCTTTTTAGCGAATAAAAGTAACACATTTGAAGCATTTAATAAATTCTCAAAGCAAGTTGAAAATGAAATAGGCTTTAAAATTATAATGATTAGAAGTGATCAAGGTGGAGAATTCGTGACAAAGAATTTGAAAACCTATGCAATGAAAATGAAGATTCTCATAATTTTTCCACACCTAGAATCCCACAACAAAACAGAGTTACCAAAAGAAATAACAGAACTCTTCACGAAATAGGTAGAACAATACTAAGTGAATATAACCTACCTGAATACTTTTGGACTGAGGCTATTAACACTGCATGTCACATAATAAATAAAGTTCTAATTAGAAAAAATACTAAATAAAACTTCATATGAGCTAATCTTTTTAAGAAAACCTAAGATTAAGTACTTTAGAGTATTTGGATGTAATTGTTATATTCAAAATCAGATCTAAGAATATTTCTAGGCTATTCAACTAAGAGCAAAGCCTATAGAGTTTTCAATAAGAGAACTCAAGTCGTGGAAAAAAGTGTACACAAACTTTGATTAATATGATCTCGACTTGGCTAAATTAATTGCTAAAGAAAAAGAGAAAGAATTATAAGTCATTGAAAACTTAGAAAACTTGAACTTAAATGATGAATCTTTGGAAAAGCAAAATGAAATTATGGAAGAGGAATAAATTTCCAAAGATTTCCAAAAAGCACGGAAATATGACTTTAGTCATTCAAAAGAACTAATAACAGACGATCCTTTACAAGGAGTCAAAATAAGAAGAAGAACAAGAGAAATTGATGAAAATCTAGATGAAATTCAAAATCTAGCTTTTGTCTCAAATTAAACCAAAAAAAGTTGAAGAAGCCTTAAGTGATGAAAATTGGTTATTGGCTACGCAAGAAGAACTAAATCAATTCCAAAGAAATGAAGTTTAGACCTTAGTATCTAGACCACATAATTATCCAATTATAGGTACCAAATTGGTATTTAGAAACAAACTTGATGAAAATGAGAACATCTCTCAATACAAGGCTAGACTAGTGGCACAAGAATATAGTCAAGAAGAGAGAATAGATTATAATGATACATATATTATTGTAGTAAGATTAAAGGTTATTAGAGTGCTCTTAGCGTTTTCATGCTACAAAAACTTTAAACTCTATCAAATAGATGTAAAAAGCATATTTTTAAATATTGTTATAAATGAAGAAGTCTATGTAGAGCAACCTCTTGGTTTTGAAAGCTATAAATTTCCAAATCATGTCTTTAGACTGACTAGGGCACTTAATGTTTTAAAACAAACACCTAGATCATAGTATGAAAGATTTAGTGAATTCTTGCTAAAACATAACTTTTATGAGGGGGAGTGTTGCTATTACATTTTTTTTATTAAAACCAAAGATGATGATATTTTGTTGGCATAAATATATGTTGATGATATCATTTTTGGAAGCACAAATGAGTTATTATGTACTGAACTTTCAAACCTTATGAAAGGCGAATTTGAAATAAGCATGATAAAAGAGTTAAATTTTTTCTTGAGACTTCAAATCAAATAATCAAGTGATGGAATTTATATCTCTCAATCAAATTATATCAAAGAACTTTTAAGAAAATTTGATTTGGTAGAAGGAAAATCCATTCAAACTCCTATAAGCACTTCCACTTCATTAGACAAGGATGAAATAGGAAAGAGTGTAGATTAAAAGATATATAGAGGTATGATAGGATCATTTCTTTATTTAACCACCTCTAGACCCGATATTCTCTATGGAGTATGTGTCTATGTTATATTTCAATCCAATCCAAAGAAGTCACATCTTGTACTAGTAAAACGAATTTTCTAGTACTTAAAAACCACACCTAACCTAAGATTATTCTATCGAAAGGACGGTAAGTTTAGTTTGAAAGGATATTCAAACGCCGACTATGAAGGGATGTAAAGTAGATAGAAAAAGTACAAATGGTACTTGTTACTTCCTAGGAAATGCATTAGTATCTTAGTTCACCAAGAAATAAAACACGATTACACTTTCCACTACCAAAGCCGAATACATATCTGTGGGTAGTTGTTGTGTATAACTCTTGTGGATTAAACATTAATTGTAAGATTATGGATTAGATCTAAGTAAAATTCCAATTCTTTGTGATAACACAAATGCTGTATGCTTAACCAAGAATCCTTTTCATCACTCTAGGACCAAGCACATAGAAATTCATCATCACTTTATTAGAGATCATGTTAATAAATGAGATGTTTGTTTAGAGTATGTAAACACAAATCTTCAATTAGCTAATGTCTTTACAAAACCTCTTGATAGAAATTGTTTTTGTGCAATTAAAAATGAACTAAGAATGATGAAAATTGTTTAGATATTGTTTGAGCCTGTTTGTATGCGTGTGAAATGTGCAGAATTTCGCTTCTAGGCCAAATCAGATCTATACATCTATCACAGAGTATCAATACTATTACAACAGATCGATACATCATTGAAATTATATCGATACACTTAAGAGGTATTGCATCATATCAATATACTCTCTTAACTCATCAACACTGGCATTCATTTCTAGTATGCATTGATATCTCTCTTCTCATATCGACATCTTGACTTTAGTAAATAAATGAACACATGTATTTTGAAAAATTTCGAAAAACTAGTCATTAGCCGCCAAAATTTCATGCTCATCAAAAGTCATTCTTAAATTTGAATCTGTTATTACTTTCATTTAAATGTATCGTACGCTCGACCTTGACTTCTTGAAATCCAAAGTTTTGTTTTTCAATCCCTAAATCTTTTAATCAAAAACTGACAATAAAATGCCTAAAACCAAGAATCCTGAAGTAAGACTCAAAAAGAAACCTAGGGCAACTGAGCCTTCCTCGTTTAATCTTGATTTTCAAAATCGTGAAGCAGAGGATCGATTCCTCTCCTTCTTTCTAAACTGAAAGGTTGCTCCTGGACATGTCTTGGATTTAATATTCTCATCTCCATCTAATTTCCTTATCTTAAACTTTTGAAGAATTCAGATGGATTAAATACTTAAGTCTTTGAGAAAAATGCTTTAACAGCTTTGTTAAGATAATGAACTATTCATCATCTTTCTTCCTTGAAGCCATATGAATTTCCATAAACCCTAAATTCTCCAATTTATACCCAAACTTAAATCTTGCAAAATCAACCATTCCAACAATAAATCAAGCATACAATCAACATCATAACATGCTCTAATACCATTTGAAGGTGTTGATTAGATGAAAAATAAACATTTAGGGTTTATGGCCTTTAATCATGAATTTAGTCAAGTTTTTATAAAATTAATTAAAATTACATAAAAGTAAGCTAACAATTAGCTTAGGGATGAAGAGAGAAACCTTAAAATTATAAGATCTCCAAGAAATCAAACCCCTTATGCCTCCTTGCCTTGGCCAAATTCTAGAGAAAGAGAGATGAGAGCTTATCTTTTTATTTTTGATCAAAAATAAAAAATCTTATTAAAATTTAAAATGGTCATTCATATATATATTTTTGTCATTTACTAAATAAGTCCTAAAACTTGTCCAACAAACTTTTCAATAGTAAATATAAAATATCACTTAGGTCTTTATATTTAGATAAATTATAAATTGACCCCAAATTCGGTCAAACTTATTTTGAACAAATTTATTTTAATTCTATTTATAATTTTAAATATTGTAACTTACTTTAAGTTACATTCGGGTTATTAAACATAGCTCTCAAATTGTTAAACTATTTAACGCGTAAACTGTTTACTGTTTTAGGCTTAATATTATATCTGAGAGTGCTAGCTCTCTTGCGGATAATATTTAATCTCTTTCATATCAAGGAATAACATAAGTTATTGGTTGTGACCTCTTGGGTTCACTGTGGAGTTAGTCGTGAGTCGAAATCGATCTCATCGAACTCGTTCTGAACTATTCGGATACTCAACGACTATGGTTAATGTCTAGCAACATGCCATAGTCCCTAAACCACAATGAAGTGAATCTTCATCGAACCTTTTATGTTTAATTATACATTCCATGTGAATAATCTCCTTTCGTTCGTCTAATCCCAACTAAATTAGGGCTCACATATGTCAAAACCCTAAATTTAATCATATGCGAATAATCAGTCAATACATGCTGAACTTGTCACTACGAACTCTTCGTATGACACTAATGCTTTGGCCAAAGACTTTATTTTCAGCTGTTTGCTAATATCTAACTCGAAACTCGAATTTGGACCTTGTCAACGGAACCTCGAAATCCACTGTATCGAGTCAACGGATTCCATCTGACAATCATTTGCATCCTGATATAAACAACACATGGCCAAACTGGCTTATGTGTACAAGACATGATTAGTCTCGCATTTATACACCATATGAATCATGTGTATCTATATCGATCAATAGCTATGATGTCTCAGGTCTAAGAAGTAGTTAACACACTAGTATAATTATATGATGAATCATTGACAACATGCTTCCGTGTGATTCATCATAACTTTGGTCACGTTCGATAAACAGTTCTCTAACTGTTAATCCACACTAATGTCCTAATGACATGACTATCATGTCACCCGCACTAATATCATCTCATGATATTCACAAGAGACATTTAGTGTGCCTACTGTGCGATATTAATGCCCATTCGATATTACATATGTAGGGAACTATTTAGATAATCTAATTATCTTGGACAATTCATATGCATATTCTATCATTAGTATGTATAGATAGAAAAAGCAGCATACACACATAAATTGAAACAATTTCTTTTATTAATAAATATGTACAATACATATTACAATAGTAATTCAATACAATATACCCAAAACCGACAACACGAATAGTTTTAGGGCATACAACACTAACAAACTCCCACTTGCACTAAAGCCATTCGCTGTTGTATCTTATACTCATCTTTTCAAGATGCTGGTTCAGCTACTTCAGTATCATCGCTTTAGTGAGAAGGTCAGTTACATTATTTGCTGATGATATCTTCCCGATCAAAATCTCTCCAACACTAACAAATTCTCTCAAAATGTGATATTTATGCTGAATATGTTTTGATTTCTGGTATGCACATGGTTCCTTAGCTTGTGCAATAGCACCTGTATTATCACATAATACACTTATCAGATAAGCCATGCTAGGAACGACACCTAGTTTAGATACGAACTTGCACATATAAACTGCTTTTTTAGCTACTTCTGAAGCAGCAACATATTCAATTTCTGTAGTGGAGTCAACTGTAATCGTCTGCTTGGAACTTTTCCAACTCACAGCACCTCCATTACGCAGAAAGATAAAAGTGGATGTAGACTTTCTATCATCCACATCTGACTGAAAATCAGAATCTGAGTACCCATGAATACTCAACCCTTGAGATCCGTAACTCAAAATCAAATCCTTAATCCTTCTCAAGTACTTAAGGATTATTTTCACTGATGACCAGTGTTTCTCCCCGGGATTCGCTTGATATCTGCTAGTAACACTTACTGCATAGGCTATATTAGGTCTAGTACATAACATAGCATACATCAAGCTACCAATAGCTAATGCATATGGGATGCTATGCATCCGTTACCGCTCTTCATCAGTCTTTGGACCCATATCTTTAAAAAGATAAAGACCATGATTGAAGGGCAAGAGACCTCTCTTAGAGTTCTCCATGCTAAATCTCTTTAGCATCTTTTCAATGTACAACTTTTGGGATAATCCAATTATCCTCTTCGATCTATCTCTATAGATTCGAATCCCAAGAATATAGTTTGCATTACTCAAATTTTTCATGGAGAAAGTTTTGGATAATCAAAATTTGACCTTTGTCATCATGCATACATCATTACCCATCAATAATATATCATCCACATATAGTATCAGGAACGTGATCGCATGATCTTTAACCCATTTATATACACAAGACTCATCCGGCTTTTTAATGAACCCAAATGATTTGACTATCTCATCAAACTGGATATTCCAACTCCTCGAGGCTTGCTTCAATCCATAAATGGACCAATGCAACTTACATACTTTATGCGGTTCAGAAGAGGATACAAAACCGACAGGCTATTTCATAAATAGGTTTTCCTCAATGTAACCATTGAGAAATGC
Organism: Cedrela odorata; assembly: GCA_035584115.1. Taxonomy (NCBI): domain Eukaryota; kingdom Viridiplantae; phylum Streptophyta; class Magnoliopsida; order Sapindales; family Meliaceae; genus Cedrela; species Cedrela odorata. The sequence goes on from JAXCLQ010000003.1 coordinate 9,112,145, forward strand.
GGTTTTCACATCCATCTGCCAAATCTCATAGTCATAGTATGCTGCTATGGCTAGCATTATCCTAATGGACTTTATTATAGCTACGGGCGAAAAGGTTTCCTCATAATCCAACCCTTGTTTTTGAGTATACCCTTTTGCGACAAGCCGTGCCTTATAGGTCTCAACTTGTCCATCTTTACCAATCTTCCTCTTGAAGATCTATTTATTGTCAATAGGAACTATTCCCTCTGGTGGATCAACAGGTGTCCAGACTTGGTTTATATGCATGGAATCCAGTTCGGATTTCATCGCTTCTAGCCATCTTCTTGAATCTTTATCCAGGATTGCCTCTTCATAGGCTATTGGATCATCTCCATGATTCATTGCTCCCACTAAGTAAGATTCAAAATCTTACTCATCGAGAAATCTATATCTCTCCTGGAGTTTTGGAACCCTAGAAGATTTACGAGTTAGAATTGGATTACCTGGGACAGAAGTTTGCTTGCTAGACTCTCTAGTATCAGCATGGTCAGATCGAGGCTCAAAAGACTCTTCTTTTAACTCGATTTCTCTTCCCGCACCTTTTTCTTCAAGAAATTCTTTTTCTAAGAAGTGTACGTTCCTACTGATCTAGATTTTTTGATCAGATGGCAAGTAGAATTGATATCCTAAACTATGTTTAGGATATCCTATAAACTGACCCATCTCTGATTTGGAATCAAGTTTATCAGATTTGATCAACTTGACATATGCAGGATAACCCCAGACTCTCATATAATTGAGACTTGGTTTCTTACCACTTCATATTTCATATGGGGTCTTTTGGACTGATTTGGAAGGAACTTTATTGAGAATGTGCGCAGTGGTCTGTAGAGCATATCCCCATAAATACAATGATAAGTCTACAAAACTGACCATCGATCGCACCATATCTAATAAGGTATGATTCCTTCTCTCTGATACACCATTAATTTGAGGTGCATAAGGAAGAGTCAACTGCAAGATAATCCGATTATCTTTTAAGAACTTTTGAAACTCAGTACTCAAGTACTCGCCTCCACGATCTGATCGTAGTACCTTAATACTTTTTCTCGTTTGGTTTTCCACTTCATTATTAAATTCTTTGAGCTTTTCAAAGGATTCAGATCTGTATTTCATTAAATACACATACCCATATCGTGACATGTCATTGGTGAAGGTAATGAAGTACTCAAAACCTCATCTGGCCAATGTACTGAGTGGTCCACATACATCTGTATGTACAAGATTTAACAGTTCTTTTGACCTCTCGCCTTTATTTTTAAAGGATGATTTGGTCATTTTTTTCTCGAAGACACAACTCACACATTGGAGTGGGTTTAAAACCCAATGTGATCAATATCCCGCTTGCTCCGAGCTGAGTAAGCATCCTATCCCCAATATGGCATAATCTGTGATGCCACAGATATTTAGGATTCGTTTCAATTCTATTTCTTTTATTAGTAATAGAAGAAATTGAATAACTATTACTCAACTGAAGGACATACAAACCATTTGTATTAATTGCTTTGCCAATATATACATTTCTAAAATATAATGTACATTCTTTTCCATTAAACTGTACAGAATAACCATTATTACATAGTACAGATACAGAAATAATATTTGGTACAGCAGAAACATAATACAAAACCCTATCTAACTTTAAAATGTGTCCTGATGCTAGTCTTAACTCACACATCTCAATGGCCTCTGCAACAACTGTTACTCCATTAGCCATCCGCAAGACGATCTCATCGCCTGAAAGAGCAGAACTATTCTGCATCACCTGGAAAGACACACAGAAGTGAGATGTAGCAGTAGAATCAATAACCCACGAATGAATATCAGAATTAACACTTAATTCATATTCAATCATATTACTGCTATACATACCTTTCTTAGCCTTTTTGAGACTGTTAAGGTATTTAGGACAGTTCCTCTTCTAATGTCCTTCTTCCCCGCAGTGGAAACATTTTCCCTTAGGCTTTGACTTGATTTTGGACTGTTTAAAAGGCAAAGCCTTCTTAGCTTTCTTTTTCTTAGGTCCAACTTTTGGACCTTGAGATGAGCGTTATGGCCGTTTACCAGTTCTACTAGTAATGGCCATATGGACATCCTCATGTCCCTTATCCTTATTATTTTGTTTTTAATATTCTTAAAGTTCATTGTGCAACTCATGAAGAGTACGCTTAATTCTATTAAGGTTATAGTTCATAATAAAACCTTTAAAATTGGGCGGGAGTGATTGGAGAATCAAATTCACCTTTAGACGATGAGGCATCCGTGTGTCCCATTCATCTAACTGTCCAATGATATTAATCATCTTAATGACGTGATCATTAGGCGGGACTCCCTCCCTGAGCTTCATATTAAATAAAGTATTGCATAGCTCATATTCGACGACAAAAAATTTTCCCCATACAACTCTTGTAGGGATTTAAGTATCTTATACAATGATTGCATATTCTTATGTCGTGTCTATAGCTCCCGATTCATGGAAGCTAACATGTAGAGTCTCACTCTACGATTATCAGCCTGGCATTTATTGAAGGCTTCTTTCTCCTCCAAGGGAGCATCTACCTCTAATGACATAGGCATCTCTACCTCCAAAACTTAACCCAAATTTTCAAACTCGAGAACTATTCTCAAGTTTCTTAACCAGTCATTTAAATTATTACCAGTAAGCATGTTTTTGTCTAACATCTTTTGAAACACATATGCAGACGACATTTTTATTATCACTAAGAGAAAACTGAAAAGACATAAGAAAATAGTTTATTAGTGTATTGAATTACTGATAATGAATTCAACTATTGAAAAA
>JAXCLQ010000003.1:9115065-9130883 GCA_035584115.1 Cedrela odorata
AAAAAAAATCTTCAACATTGATGCCAAGAGAATCGATCCCTTAATAATTATTTTACATGGCAAAAAGTCAAATTAATTAGATTATCTCTTAAGGATATAAACCTTACTCGTTCAAAAAATCAATATAAAAGTATAAAAAAAATGACAAGAAAATACATAATATTCTAGAGAGCATTGTCTCACCGTGTGAAATTAACATATTCGTATTTAAAATTTTTGTATTTGGAGAATTTTATTAAATGCAAATAAATTGTATCATTCACTTATTAATAAAAATCTATTGCAATGCCTCTATTTATAGAGAATGTTTAAAGATTAAAAAGAAAATAGTTTAGAATTATATAATTGGAGAATTTATTTTTCATAAATTATTTCACTAATTATAGTAGAATATTATTTTTATTAATATATTGATTCTTAGAAACTAGCCAATAAATGTTAGAGAACAATTTTAGACATTAAGAAGATTCTTTAGCATCTTTATATCATTCTTATCGGTGTTATTGTGATAAACAAACTATGTATCACTATTATACACACAAGATTATTAAATTTATTCTATCAAATATCTTTTACTTTTAGGGTGGTGAAATTTACCCCTATAATTTGTGTAATTACACTCCCACTCTTTATATTTTATATCATTTCAATTCTATCCTCCAGTAAAAAGACTAAAATAGATAAATAACCTATGTATAATAATTCATTAATTTCTTTTCATATAAATCTTAATTTCTTTTATACATTATAAAATATTTACATTAAGTTTACCTAAAAATATTTCGTTAAATTCCAGCAAAAAATGTAATTTTTTCGTAAAATTTCTTCTAATTTATTTTCACAAAAAATGTTTCATCGCCAATTTTTTAAAAATATTTCTTGATATCATGGTATTTAAAAAAAAAAAAAATTCATCAATAATCCATGTAAATTTCTCTCTTGTGTGTTTGCCGAAACTCGAGGGAATTCCTCTTGACAAATATATTAAAAAAAATCACCATCCTATATTATATATCTTTTATTTTACATTATTGACCTATGTTGATTGCAGGTTGGGCCGTTGTGATGGGCCTGATATGAAGATCTGGCCTACCTATGTCTTTCTGGACTTGGTATTTTCAAACCAGTCCACCTGTTTAATTCTTCCAATTACAAAGTTTCCACACTAAATTTTCTTCCCAAACCTTTTCCGTATGATTGTATCAAGTTCAGGCTTAATAAGGATTAGCTTGTTTAATGCCAAAGAAATGCATGCATGTACTTCTCTCACATTCAATTGAAGAAGGAGCACACAGCTCCCACATGAACCTGATTTTACATTCAAATAACAGAAAATATATATACAAAAACCTCACAAGAAAGTATTAACGCTACCTATTTTTGAAAGGAGTAATCTTGATAACCAGGCCAGGAAAAACATCATCTGGATCGTTGATATGTGGATTCTGCTCAACAATATAAGGATCACCACACTTTTCACTAATGGTATGCAAAGTCTCTCCTTCTCTAACCACATAAATTTCGTCACACGCCTTGTTAACATTCCTTGGCTGCAGCACTTCTTCCATGAATTCACTACCATCACTTGATTCACAGCAACTTAGAACCATCATCAATGCCATTAACAAAGCACAATACCAAGAAATCTTCTCTGCCATTGCAGTTGATGAGGAAACTCGCGACATGATCGAACAACTCCAGTATGTAAGAGTTTGATTCAACTTTGATTTTCTTGAGAGATTAATGATAAATTTGAAGGTTTTATATCAAAAAAAAAATTATTGGTTGTTGGAGTTGGTGGGTGTAGTTTTTGGGCGGGAGTTGAAACGGTTCTCTCAGTGTGGTCGGTAACTGTCGATGCCAGAAAAACTTATAAAATAGTCTAAGAACGAGTTGGTTTAACTGCTTTTAATAAATGAATTTGGTCTTTGGTTTGGACTTATTTCCCTTTTTTATATAAGCTAAGATTAGTTCCAAAGTGATCACTGTATTACAACATGTGCTTTTGCATGTGTAGACTAGAAAGTTGAACTCTGATCAATCTCAAGCATAAGTTTTTCAGAAGGCAAAGGAAGACCCTTTCCTTGTTTCCCAATTGTAGAAAAAAAGCACTTTCCATAAAAAGAACTTCTTATTAAGCTCAACTTTAATAATTCAATCGGTGCTAAAGTTGACACTTCAACAAAGCCACAGTTAGGTAGGTAATGTATTGTCAAACATTTGAAAATATCGTGGCGTGTTGAAATTTACTGTGCATGCATTTGGAAGAGATGGAGCGGAGGCAAAACCTTTTGACCTTCCCTTGGTCTATAATAACATCAAGCGGTGCTCGTTTCATGCGGTAATGTGCACCAAACAGGCTCGAAAATAGAGTCACAAAATCCGAGTCATTATGCAATTCAACCGTAATTACTGCAGCAAATAGCTTGAGCAATTGAGTTAACAGCAATGTTAAGCCTAAGCAAATTCAAATAATGAGTTTGGCAGGAATTTGAAAGTATTGTGTTTGATCAGAACCATCATTTGATGTAAATATTTGAAGAATTATGAGGCAATAATAATTTGTTAACTTAGAGATCAGCTCAAGAATGTTCTAAGAAACCAGAAGGCAAGAGCATAATCAATAATGTGAAAAGGATTGAGAAGACGTCGGTTTTATGCAATAATGGTTACAATCAGTATCTTATCTACTCAACAGAAGCTATGCTTCTATTTAACTTTAAAAGTATAAAAATTAAATGTTTAATAAAACTAAAGTCAACCCATAACAGCTCTAAATTAAAAGTCACATCTAATCCAAGATGTGATAGCAGCAATCGACAGAATATAGAAGCTCTAACAAAAAGATTATGACAACTAAACTGCAAAATGGAAACAGATGATTGATGCACAATTTGTCCTAGCATATCAATATTCTTCTCATTGTATATTGATATGCTAGATATGGACTCTAGCTTACAAGCACAGCAATTCCTTTCGAACAACACCCTTTGCGAAAAGACCAATGAATATTTTCCAACAATTCATGACAAAGATTATAATCCACAATTTAAACAGATGTTAAATTTACAAATATCTCTTGCTTAGGTGGAGTACATCATTACTAAGCAGAAAGATTTAACAAACGGACAGATATGCATCAGGAAGCACTGATGTTCATATCTTGAAAGAGTTTTCTATTAATTGAGCATCAATCAAGAGTATGTTTTTTAAATATTCATAGTAACAATGAGAAGAATTTCATCAATATGACATCAGTTATGAGTCCTTAAACTAATAAATTTGGGTTGTCACCAGCAAGAAGAGTATTAATCACAGAGCTACTTGCAGATCTTTAGGGCGCAACCCAACCTTCATTTGAGCTTTTGACATCTTCTGAGACGTGGAAATGGATTACAGCAGTTTTCATGGTTTCATCAGCAGTTTTTTAATATAATCAAGGACTTCATCTACATTGACTGTCCAAGCAACTGAAACAGGGGAATAGCCGATCCAGGGGTTGCTTCCATTCCATCTGTACCAAAATACAGTGGCATTAACTGGTATAAGTAATAACAAATGGAGAACACTTCTACATGCGTAAACGGAGTATGCTAAACTGCACACACCTTTTCAGTCCTTGATCCATTAGTGTATGCCCCGTACAAACGCCCTGGGTCTCAACCCTCACAACTCCCTTCTTGTATGTGAAGAGATCAGGCTGAACTAGCGCCACAAAACTAACAGGGTCATGAAGGAAAATCCCTGAAACCAAATTTCAAAGAGTTAATCAACAACATATTCATAAAAGAAGCTAACAAAGAGAATGATTTACTTTCATACTTTCGTATGCATTGTTGTATCTTCATCAAACTTTTAAACGGAAATTTACCACAAACACCATCAGACTTCACATGCCAGTCTCTGTAAAATTTGCACATATCACTCAATAGTTGAGCATACTTTCCTTTAGATTGCTTCATTTCAAGCAAGTCATCATCTAATGCATGAAAACAATATTGACAATCAGAAAGTCATTATTTAAACCAAAACAGTACAACGGAAGCAAGTACAGAAGATAACAGTCAAAAAAAAGGTAAGTTCCACCTGTCATCTTGACTTGGGTCGTAATATTTATTCCAACAACAATGATATTTGCCCCAGAGGTGAACACCACATCTGCTGCTTCTGGGTCCCCATAAATCTGCAAGTTGGGCAAATTAATGGTCTCTCTAACGGTACTTGATTGGTCTGATGTCAGTTCAAGCAAAATCTTATTTTTTCACAACTAGTAACTCAGAACTACTGTTAACGATTATGTATCACAGCAATGGAACCTTTACAAATAAATTGACTCCTTTTTCGGCAATAAGTATATTTAACTTTGAAACAGAAATAAAGGGATTATATGGCAGTGCTCTGAAACAAGAAACAGTGACGATTAAGTATTCAGTTGAAAGCAACTTATACAAGATCGCCAAGGAAACTTTTTGCTTCAAATATCAAAACTTTTGGCTCTATTATGATTTATGAATCTAATTTATGAAAGCAACAAATATAGAATAGGAAAAACAGTACAATTTAAAGAGGCTTTCTACATTGCTAGGTGTATAAATCAAATATGTTGGAAAAGCTAGAACTTACATTTGCTTCAGCAGCAGGATTCACATTTCCCAATGCAAAGAAAGCACCACCAAGTATAACAATATGTTTCACCTTGCTTGCAAAGGATGAATCCCTTCTGATTGCCTGGTTTCAGAACATTAAGTATGAACTTGTGAATTCTGGAAACACTAATTTAAACAAGCAAAACAGAAGGGAGGGGGGAAGTCGGTGGTTGTGTGTTTGGGGGTGTGGAAAGAACAACTTACCAAAGCCAAGTTTGTTAGAGGTCCAAGTGCAAGTATAGACACTTCACCTGGATATTCTGAGACCTTATCAACTAAAAATTCAGATGCATTCTTGTCACATTTCTTTGCTTTTGGAGGAGGGCAAAATATGTTTCCCATTCCATCAGAACCGTGAATAAAGTCAGCAACACGAGGCATTCCTCCCTTTTTCCAGAAAAACCATGGTTAGTTAGGCTACAAATATCATAAAACTAGAAAACAAAATAATGAAGAATAAGAACATAAGAGTATCAAAACAAATCCAAATTGACATGCTACAGATATATTAATGGAAGGCTGACAAAAATACCAAAAGTAATTTAAACCTAACAAGAAAGCAAGGGACTTTCAGAAATGTATGAGGATCAATCATTTAACTTGAGCCTACAATATTACAAAAAAATAAAAGTTAAAAGAAAGTTAGACTTCAACACATGGGACTTTCCGTTAAACAGAACAGTGAACAGATCAAGCTTGTCAAGTAACTCCAACTTACATCATCTCAGTTACAACCCAACAATCTAACTCTACTTACGGCAGCTAACACAGAACAAGCTAGGAAAATATTTAAAGATTACCTTTAGAGGTGCAGGGCTGCCCTCTGCCACAGGAACACCTGGACACCCTGCAATCTCACACTATCCTTTTGCACATCAAAAACAGGAAATTGGTCATGAATATGTTCCATAAAGAAGACAAAACCAGAAAATTTAGAGAAATGAAAACCAAGTACATGAGCACGGGGTCAACTGATACATATATATACCAGATTCAAGGCATTGCGAGTGGCGTCTTCAGTTGTAACATTACCAAAGATTGTCGTCAACCCTAAGATCTCCAACCCCGGAGTTTGAAATGCCATTAAGATTGCCATGCTGTCATCTGTTAATTAAAGAAAACCCATTCACATCTCACCCGTAACAACCATTTTAACAGAATAACACCATCACTCATAGCAAATTAATACAAAATTTGAAAATTTTAACAACCTAGACTAAACATTGGGGCAACCACAGTGTTCTTGTGAATTCTTTTCTCATAAAAGATAAACATGAATCTCATTGTTTGAAAGAAAACAAGTTCCAAAATTTCCAACACTCTCATAAAAAAAACACATTGATTTACTTAGGTAAACTTCCAACACTCTCATAACAAACACATTGATTCACTTTGTTCAAGCAAAGTGGTACATAAATTCCCAAAGCATCATAGTTCATATCCCTTTCAATTTTTTTACTTTTTGCAATTTATAAATTGATTTATATTCTTTTTCCTTTCCAATACAAAGTCCGGTAACAATCCTCTTGCCAACTTATTTACCAATTTTTGTATTTTCACTTGTCACGCTACTACTATACAAATTATACTCAGTTATCATCTTACAACTATTTTTGCTTTATTATTTATTTCTTTTGAAACATAACCCCTCTCAAGGAAGTAAAGTTAGAAATGAATAAATATAGCTGTTAGATCTTAAAAAGCTTAAATTTCCTTTCTTTGATTGATGCTCAAGAAAGATTAACAAGCAAATATTATCAAAAGGAAGTAAGTTACACAACCCAGTTCAGTTAATCATTCATATTATCGTAGACAAATTAAAAAATAAACATAAAAATAAGAATTTTCAATTTATTCACTATCTCCAAATCCCCAGTTCTATTCTTCTAAATGTGACATAATAATAACGTAAGAAATCAATCAAACAAACAATTCAAGATGAAACTCACCGATTCCGGGGTCAGTATCGATAATGAGCTTGGCACGATTGGCAGAAGATCCCAAAACGACTTTGCCGACGACTCCACCGTGAGAATTGGCATTCGGTATAAGGCAATCCATAATCAAGAACAGAAACTAAGGGATTTCTGGACAGTGAAATAACGAAGAAAGAAACCTGCTAACTAATGTTTTGGATTTGGTATATGGTTAGGTAAAGTCGTATGACAAAAAGGTTTCTGCCTTTACACTAATAAGATTCCTACACGTGGATTATTTAAACTGGATCTGAATCTTCCGATCCGAATAACACTAGTAATAAAATAATGGAAAATGCAGTTAAGTCAAAAATGCCATGTGATGTGACAGACGTTCATCGCTTGCTCACTTGCCCACAAATCTGACTCAAATTATCTGTATAATAATGTATTTCGGGACAAAAGAAAATAATATTTCTTTTATGGTATATGCTTTAGTTTTCAAGTGTCCTCTTGAACCAACGATAGAAGAATAAGAAATATCCCTTATTTTTTTTTTTTTTTTTTTTTGTTAAAATAGAACAATAGATTTGAAATCCAAATTTTTTAAAAAAAAAAATTGTAAATTAATTATATTGTGTTTGATTGAAAATTAAATATACATTCACCTATATAATTATCATTATTTATGAAAATAATTCATTTTGTGTTTCAAGATCATATGCTTGCAAACTGAAGCTTTGATAAAACCACAAACCATATTTGTTTGGTGCAATTAGTTAAAAATCGTAAATAAAAACTGACGCCTGATGAGGCTAAAGTGTTATTTTGTTTTAATGTGATAATTTCTGTCAACAATTTCAATAATACATTTGATGTCATAGTTTCAACAGTACATCCTGTTCTTAGTTTCAATTATACCTCAATACCAAGACCCGAAATGAATGACTCGGCTTCTTACAAGCAAAGTAGATCCCAAGATCAACATTGGATTTCAACATCATTAACTCATTGGTGCAATGAAAATCTTGTGCTCATAAAACGAATATTCTCTTTCATTTTTTTTTTCTCTATTTTCCTTTTTTCCCCTAATATTCAAAAGCCAGTCTTTTAAATAATTTGCAGCCAGTATGCATGTACAAAAATGAATTTGGTAACTTTGCCGGAGAAATTGAACTTATTCCTGCAAAGAAAAAAGAAGTTAGTGGCCTGAACATACCGAAGGCGTGAATTGGCAAAACTTTAACAGCGTCTCCTTGTCCAGGGTGGTGTCACAGATATACATACATGCTAAATTCAGAATACTCAAAACACATCAATGCGTATTTGAGGTAAACATGAAAATCTTGGTTCCATTGCACTGTCGCACCAACAGTTCTTTTCGCAAAGTTTAACCTGCATAAAATGTGAAACTAAGACACGCCATAAATAAAGCAGCCTTTAAAAAATTTAAATTAACACTTGACTTGAAGCTTTAATATAAACCACAATATTGTTGTGCGGACAAATCACATTCAGGATTGATAATCCAGGTTCGTCATCTTACCATGACTTCATTGGGAGTCCCAAAGAGGTTTATACAAATGTTGAATGAGTTTGTCTGAAAAAATCAAGGCCAGAACCATACAAACTAACTGACATTATTCGAATGAGCAACTTGTTATACCAATTGTGGGTTATTTGTATGACTCTAGCCTTGACTGTATGTCTCTATAACAAGTTAGGGCTACAAATTGCCTGAAGGACTGTAGAGAGGATCTTAAATATATTGACCATGACAACCGCTAAAAGCTACTCAAATAATGGAAGTTATAAAGCCCATGGTCAAGGCAAACCCACCGCAAAAGCCACCAAAAGATTTTCTAAAAGCAAAACCATCCGTCATTCGTATAATAGAGTGACAGAAATCATTATTACTATTGACATGCAACAAAGATTTGGAGAAACCTTTAAATTGGAGAAGACCGATCTATCTCGAGCAGATTTCATAATAAGAAAATTGCATAAACTAATTGCTTCCTTAGTTTGATTATTCCACACTTGTCCACTGGGTAGTTTGTATCGATCACAAATCTACTTCATAATGTAATTACAAATGCATTTGCAACAATAAACAAAATACCAAAACAAAAGGGAAAGCACAAATTTGACTTAAGACTTCGTTTACAAATAATATTCCATTACCACTTATATCTTTCAACTCCTCCATTGTTATGCATTATCAAGAGGCCTACTGTATGAACTCTTTATCAAGATGAAATACAGATCTATCAAGGAAATAAATGCATCACATACCCATTAAAGTTAACATACCTTATAAAAAATTGCCTCACGTAGAACCTATAATACTAGAAGGCATCTTCCCCAAGTTACCCTTCACACTCACAGCAGCTTGTCCAACATAAGTCCTAGTACTTGCTACCTCAGTTGCTATTACTGATTTCTTCATCTGCCAAAAACAAAGTATATGATATATCAAACACAAGAAATTACCATTTCCAAAAATAATTTACCAGAACCCTTTTTAGTCAATTTTCAGTGTAGCTAAGCACGATGACATGTGCATATACAGAAGGACAATCATCTTTAATATTTCAAAGTAGGAGGAAGATTTCAAGGTTAAAACTCACCACAGCAAGCCGTTCCTTGTGGATATCATTAGAAAGCTGCGACAATCATCATCAATACAATTAGAAAATGTAGGAAATTTGAAATATATATATATATGTATATGTATATGTGTTTCTTAAACACAAAGTCTCCTCTATAAGAAACTATGCCTTCAATACGAGACCCTGTGGTCTATATTTTTGGGTCATAGCTCCATTCCAAATAATTAGTAACCAGGTATAATAAAGTTTCTTACAGGTTTTCTGTAGGTTTTAATTTCATCACCACCAAACCCAGGAAGCGTCATATTCCAATTTCTTTCTACATCCAAACATAATAATAGTAAATTAAGCACTAGTTGTACACAAAAATAACCAAAACAAAAGCTATGAAGAAGTTTTTCCACGAATTACCAAGATGTAGAAGTATGTCTTTTGCTTCCAATGTATCTGATTTTCTATGCTTAGCTAATGAGCAACCAAACGTTGTAATCTGATAAAATAAAAAAGTGCATTTCAGAAAAATAAAAGTAGAGAAACTATCTAATAACAGCACAAAAAGTCTGGGAAGTACTTCAAATACTGTGAAGAAGATTAAAGTGAAACTTTAACACACATACATTTCGCTAAATAAGGTAATTACAAATTGCCTAGGCACATTCTTCATGATTTAGCACCAACTCAACTACAGCAACCTGAGACAACAATATCATTGCCTATGACAAAATTTATATCAAAGAATATTTGACAATTGAAGGAATTTACAACAAACTCTTATATTTTAAAGGCATTTAGCAATATGCAAGGTCCAGTATTTAACTTCCAATGGCATACCAATCATATAATTTTGTTATCTGTTGTTTTAGCTCCTACAAAATTGAGGACAAGATCACGCTATGTATGATCTTATATGTTATTTTCTGACCAAAGTTCCAACTTTTCAAGAAAAAATACAATATCACATAGATGCTCAAGAAAAAAAATATCAAAATTAACCTAGGAACTCAGGAAAGTGTATCCAGTAGCAGGACAAGTCCTCAAAAAGTGGCTAGCATGTGTGTGTACACATTTTGGCGAAAGTTCAAAGAAAGTGTAAATTTAGCCACTCACAGACTCCACAAAATCTTCAGCAATATCCACAAGAATATCTTCAACTTCGGTATCCAGCCTCTCTGATGGATCAATCTGCCCAAGAAGCATAAAAGTCAAATTGAATATTAAGAGAGAGAAACAAGGCACAGAAGCTCATGTGAATTCTAAGAGAACCAAACACATTATAGTTAAGATGTGAGGAAACACTGAGCATATTGGGCCCTATTAGGCAAGCATAGATTATTGGCCAGTGCCTTGAAGGTGAGTATACCTTTTTTTAAAAAAAATACATCACATTCCTCAAGACTTCAAATATTGCCACACAAAATCTGCAAGTATGCCATCAATGATAAAAACAAACAACGCACATATCTATGCACATTTGTTGCATTATATCCCCAATAATTGGCCCACTACACTAATGAAATGCACAGTCAACAGGATAATAATTACATACATAATAATGACACTGTTTAGTCTAATAAGATTTTAATTTGGTAAATAACTTTTCGGTGAAAATATTCAAACACAACAGGCAACAATGGTGCACCTTTGTTGTGAAAGTTGCACAGCTTACACAGTTGTACAAGTTTTCTCACATATTGCCCCACATAGATGCAGTTGAAATAGAATATAAGTGAAATTTGTGCACTTAAAAAGACACCATTTGAACAAGTTACTAATGATGAAAAAACTTGACAAAATATCCTCTGCAACATTTTAAGTCCAACTCTTCACACATGAAATAAATAACAAAATTCTATCGTTTGCAAACAATCAGAAAGGGAGGCAATTAAAAGTCAAAAATGCTAGCTTTCGTAATATGACCAGAATAGTAAAAAATTTGGTAGTACTAGTAGAATGAATTTGAAATACTTCAAAAGGCCAATATGTCTCACCTGGTTAACTAGCTCATGGATGCTTCTTTTGCTGAGAATCCTATTACCAAATTCTTCACTTTCTGCACTAGCTATTTTACACTGATTCCCTTGCTGCACTGTGTTAGGCTGCACTGATGCAAGAGACGAAGGCTTCTGAATTGCAGCCTGCGGCCTTGTAATTTGTTGTTGATGGGGTAAAGATTGAGGGACCCTTGATGAGGAAAATTGTTGCCCGTAATGTTCCTGCAGCTGATGTGATGGTTTTGATTGTTGTGGCAGCACAGAAGGCACATGTTGTTGCTGCGAAGTTGTTGACAAGGGAGAATGTTGCTGGGGAATATGTGACCTTTGCTGTATGGATGGTGTATTTATTTGTGGTCTATATGTAGAGGGGGGTGGCAAAGGAGGCTTCCCTTGTGGTCCGGATGATAACCATGGCTGATTAAAGGACTGCACACTTTGTGATGTATTTGATGAAAGAGAACTGGAAGAACCAACTGATGAGACTCTCATAAGGCCTTGCCCTTGGAAATTCTACAAAATAAAAGGAAAAAAATAATAATCAGCAAAGACAGGCTAAAAGAAAGGCCAAAAACCCAAATCTCACCATATATTTTTTATGAAGGATGAAAAAAACAGGTCATGCAGTTGCAAATGTTGATGAAATCAATAATAAATTCATTTCAAACATGTTGTCAAATCACCGAATCAATTAGTATCCCAGGCAACTACATAGTTTTAAGAGGATACTCTATAAAAAGAAGCAAGTTTGCTTCCCATTATATAAAAACCACAGCCCAAATAAACAAGGTCCACAATAATAAAAATTCAAATTTAAACCTCATATCTCCAATCCTCCATATCAGCAAAGAAGTCAAATATTTCTTATTACTCCAGTGTTCAAAGGTTTTTAAATGCCTAGTTTCACATACTTTTATTGAGAAAAAAGAAAAAAAAATAGTGATCCTCAAATTCGATTGTCTAGCATGGTTCCCTCTTTAATTGAAACAAGCTAACTTCACCTTATGTATCATGGAGTACAGCCTTCTAAACATTTGTATTTATAAAGAATAACAAAGAAATAACAAAAAAGGTGTCTCGGTTTCCATTACATACTCAAAGAAGGCATTTCTTTTTCCAAAGTCCTAACTTGTTTTAAGTACCAACTTAAAGGCAATTTACTTTGATGTTTATCATTCGCTTTAACTCACAAAATTAATCTTTTCTATGAATCTTTTTATTGGAACAAAAGATCAAAATGTAAGCTTTTTTTATCTACTGTATATTTTTTTCTGGTCTAAACCAATGCCCTGACTCAAAAAAAAAAAAATTCGATTGAATTTGATTTGCAGATCAAACTCAAGCCAAACCCAGACAATCTTAGTCGATTTTCCCACTTATGACATTTACACAATATTATCTTATTCAGAAAATAATACATGCATTTAAAATCACAATGAAATTCCAAAAAGAAAAAAGGATTAGAACTCACTGGTGCAGTAGGGGATTGACTATTTGGGGAAGATGACGGTGGTCTGAGGGATGATTGTTGTACAGGCCTTTGTTGATGGTGCTGTACAGAAATACCACCTGGGCGCATTTGTGAACTTGAACCTATTGATCCCATCACCCCCATTCCCTGCATTCCGGGTGGCCTCACCTGCAAGTTCAAACAACAAATTACAAATATATAACACTACCCAACACAAACATAACCCACTTAATCACCAAATAACCCACTTAAACATCTCAGACAAATAAAAAAAATTGCCTGATTAATAACAAAAATCGAGGAAAAAACAAACTCAAAGACCATCCATAAATTAGGACTTCAGGAACCCACCAAAAGACACCGTCCATTAAACAAATTAGCTAGAAAACTAGGAAAATAAAGATTATAAAGCACTAAATTTACCAATTTTAATTTAAAGAGACATCCAAAATCACTTAATTTCTGGACCAAGTAACTATCAAACATTGACCAAGTCAATTCATTTATATTGAACCAAATCATGGCAAATCTCAAAATCTTTTAGAACTTAAAAGATAAAATAATGAAAAAGGACCTGCAATGGGCTCGAAGCAGAGACCGAATCAGGCACAGTTACTCCAGAGCGGCCCAACCCACCAAACTGCTGGCCAAAAGAAGCCGAAAAAGGAGGCGCGGGTTGCAGAGAAGCAGCGCTAGGGCGAGGTGCAGGAACACCAATGGCAATGCCGCCCCTCGGCGGAGCAGACATCGGAGATGAAACTGAGGACGAAGGAGACGCAGAAGAGGAAGAAGACGAAATAGAAGAGAAATGAGAGAAGTGAGAATGCTGTTGTTGGGGCTGTTGCCATGGTCTGGAAAATGAGGCTGGTCTCAGCTGTGGCGGTGTAAGTGCGGTGGGTTTCGAAGTTGGATTGATATTCGAGTTAGGGTTTGGTGTGTTGGTTGTATGAGCTGTTGTCGTGGAAGGTGGTGGGGGTGGGGATGGGGGCGTTTGTTCTCGCTGTTGTTGTTGCTGTTGCGGCGGCGGTTGTAAAGGCGATTGAGACGGTGGTTGTGACGGCATTTCGGATGGCTGGGAAGTGGTGGTAGAAGGGGAGGAGGGGGTTTGTGTTTGTTGCTGCTGCTGTTGATCCATTTCCATCGGAGGGAGGGAAAATTGAGATAAATTTGGGGATTTTATTTGGCAAATAGGTTTCAATTTTGAGAGTCGGGATATTACGTTTTATTTCTTTTTTAAAATATTATATTTATAACTGGATTAACTTAAAATCTAAATACATTAATTAAAATTAATCATCATTTAGTGAGAATGTAAGAAATTAAATTATAAATTAAATTATCTTTAATCTCCAATTTTATATTAAATTACAATTATTCCAAAACTTTAAATACTAATACTTTTTTTAAAAGTTAAAAAATTACACAATTTTTTCATCTAATTCTTAAATATACTTTAAAATTTTCTCTATAAAAAATTATATTCACTAATACTGAGTAAGAAATATCAAAAATTAAAAAAATCGAATTAAACTGTTTAATTTATTTATATTTTAGTTTAGTTTTTATATTTACAAATTACCATTTGGTTATATAATGAGAACCGAATGGCAATCAATCTGCCTTTTGATATTAGGTTCAAAAAATCAAATGGAACCAAAAATTAAAATAAATATAAACTTTTAAAAAATAAAAATAATATATTTTATTAGTTAAATTCATCAATTATGATATAATATTTATAATTAATTTAAAAATAATTAGAATTTTCTAAATTTTAAATTAAGTTTTTTATTAATAAATTAAAAAAAGAAGTTCAAATTTAAAATAAAAAAATAAAAAAAAAAACAATCGAACCAAACCAATTCAAATCGATTTACTTTATTATCGGTTCAGTTTAATTCATTGCACCGCGTCCAACCATATTTACACCATAATTTGCTTCTGATTTAATTTTTATTATTAGTCCTCATTTACTATTTATGCAATTCTTTAAAATTAATTATTTAATTTTATTTGTATAAACTCGTGAATAAAAATATGAAACTTAACCACTAAATTGAGAGCGCATATAACAAAATTTTATAAAAATCTATATAACAAATGTATACTTTTAGCATTCTAACAATATTAAAAGATTTTATCATATCTTAAATTAATTTTTAAACAATACAAAATTTAATTTACTAAATTACATCTCTCTAATTTTAACAATTTTTTTTAATCTCAATTAATCTTTTACGACTATGGTCATAGCTACAAATTGCAAACCATACATAACACAATGCAAGATAAGGCAACCATCAGCTTTTCTTGTATAAACTCTTAACTATTTATGGACATAAGTATTGTCAAAAAATCTTACTTCTCAAGTTACAAACAACGAATTTCATACCAGTTTTTAACTTTTACATATATATATATATATATATATATATCAATTAGGCTCACTCCAGAGTTTCTATTTTTTACACAATTTCTTACATTATTTATATATTATTAGATAAATTTTAATTGAATAATTTAAATTATATTTCATATGTACATTAATTATAATATATTAATTACACATATTAAATTTAATATCGATCATTGAGAGTGCATTAATCTAATAATTTAAAAAATTATATAAAGTATAAAGTTAACTTTCGATCTTACGCATATATATATATATATATATCATTATTTTAGTTCTTTATATTACTATAATTGTCAATTTTACTTGTTACATATTTCTATAGTTGTCAATTTTACTTGCTACTAACTTAATTTGTCTAGTTTACATACATGTTTATATTGGTGCAGCAATCCAGTTAAATTTTAAGATATCGGATTAAATCGGTATATAGCAGTAGCATTCACCATATGCCAAGATATACTCTCGTCTGTTTCCAAATAGTTAATATAACAATTTGCCCATTGATATTGAAGCCATCATTCAAAATTATAGCTTCGATCTCCTGTTTGCTAACAGAAATACTGAGCATTCAAAGAAAAAATAAAGATCTTCAGACTTTTTTTGATATATATATATTGATTGGAACCAAGACCTTTTATTTTTGTTAGCAGATACTTTTTTTATATATATAAATCATGTATACCAACAAATTTCTTGATCCCTGCAAAGAATATAAATCATGTTAGTTTATGTAGAGAATTAGATATTCTAGTTATCAAACTTCTAC